>OY294044.1:107971076-108007958 GCA_958510825.1 Brachypterus glaber | reverse complement strand
TCATTTTCGGGACTAAACTTGCCCTTTTTCTCCCTAGGGAATAAAAATTACGGCAATCTTGATAATATTAAAATATTATACTTACTATGTGCTTTGCTGGTTCAAAAATTAGGTTTGGTGGTGTTTTGTAATAAATTAGCGATTCAAACCAATTTATTTGATTTTAACAAAGAAAACCTTTAAAAATAACATTGTTATAACAATTTATACATAACTTAAAATTTATCATCTTCGTCCATTTTTTTGACGTTTGTGTCAACCATATTAAAAAACAATTGAAATCGTGATAGCCATGAAACTGACTTTTCGCAATTTACAGGCATCTTGATTAAATTACGAAAATAACACAACCGATTTTAGACGCGTGGTTTTTAATTTTAATTTTATCTACCTACCTAAATTATGTTTGGTCCTGCAAAATATAGTGTATATACCTCAAGACTAAACTTGGCTGTTTTAGTCCCTTGCATTTCTGTTTCCCTCGCTCGCTACACTCGCCCAGGAAACACTAATGCAGCGGGACTAAAACAGTCAGTTTAGTCCATTGGTATATAAATAACTATTAAATTTTCTTTTAAAAATCAATTTAACTTTTCCCTTGGACCCAAGGAAAGTCTTGCTTTAGTAAAAAAAAAATAAGCATTTTTATTGTTGTTTTTTACGTTTCTTGACGTTTTATATGCAAAAAGTCGATTTCTCTAAAAAAAATCTCTGTCGGTCGGTCTGTCTGTCTGTCTTTTTTTCCGGAAAATTTGTGACCACGATAACTCGAGAACGCTTTAAGCTAAAGACTTCAAATTTGGGTCATAGATTTATTACCCAAAGTTGTAGTCTGAGATTCTTTTTGGTAAAAATCAGTGTGGAGTAAGGAAGTAAATTTTTTTAATTTTTATTTTCTTTTTCGAAAAAAGGAACTTTTTTTGAAAAAAAAAAATATATATATATTTTTTTTTTTTTTTGAAAAACTTTTCTTAAATTTGTTTTTAATTTTTTTTCAAATTTTTTTCGTTTTCCAAAAAAATGGTTTTAATGAACCAAGACTTACAGAGGAAAGTATTATTTTGTTGGCAGCAGTTTTTTTTGGGTATTTCCGGAAAACCTAGCGTCATACAAAAACTATAATAATCCAAAAAGAAAATTTTTATTAATGCTTTTAATTTCATTTTAATATATTTATTAATAAAAAACTTATTTGGAGTTACTGCTTTTTAGCTTAGAACTGTCCCTTATTGTGGAGATACTGCAATTTTCATAAGTCTATAACTGAATAAATAAAGCTATTTACTTAAATTTTATTTTTTCAATAAATAGTCCATGGAAATGCACAACTAAGAGTAAGGTTAATGAAAAATCCACAAAAATTGGAGTTGCGGCTTTTTAGCTTAGTGGGGCAGTATAGGTTTTTGTTTAACCTTGTACTATTCTACTTAATTACGCATCCCCTAAGTCCAGGACATGTGTGGGCTAGTCGTAGAGGGAACCACGGGCTTTAATTGACTTTCGAACCAATTTATAGGGAGTGTCCGCTTCACTTACGCCTTCGCCAAATTTCAATTATTAATTAACTGAAAAAGGCAAATCGAACTTACGCTATTTGGGTAGTAAACTCGCCAAGTACGACGCGGTAGTCCACTACACCAATCCTCCCATTAACTAGAGTACCTATATAAATTACTTGGAAGTACTAGTACGTACTGCTAGATATCAACTAGAAATTCGTAACACGTAAATAAAATAACCCAAATATTTAATATATTTGAGGAGGTGACTTTCAAAACGCAGTTTTTGACAAATAACACATTTCGAGATATCAACCAAGTATTAACTTAGGAACCATAACAGCTTTTATAGTACCAATGAACATCAGGTATTATCTATTTTAGAGAGAATAGTTAAATTACATTGGCGAATTAAATCAGTTTAACTAATTATTAAAAAAACTACATATTAAAAAAAATCAAAAACTGCGTTTTGAAAGTCAAAGCATAAAAACTGCGTTTTGATAGTCCAGCATTTAAATGAATATGAATATTATTAATAGAATCTCTTGTGATATTGATTTTTAAAATTATTACGTTTTATGTCGATATAAATCCATTTCAGGCAAAGAAAAAAAATTGTCGGTCGTTCGGTCGGTCAATCGGTCTGTTTGGGAAATCTTGTGGGCACGATAACTTAAGAACGCTTTAAAATAGAGACTTGAAATTCGGCATACACGTATGTTACAAGAGTTCACGCACGGGATTGTTTTTGGTGAACATTGGGGTGCGGCAAGGGTGCAAATGGGGAAAAATAAAAAAAATAGTAAAATTTGAAAATTGCTATATAGGGGTTTTTAAGGTTGCTAAAATTGAATCTAATAATATTTTTTTTACTTCTATTTTTAAACAAATAATTTTAAATTAAAAAAATTATGTGTTGAATTTTTAGAAATTGAAATTTTTATTTATATCATTTAAAATTAGTTTAAAAGTATAATTTCCGTTTATTTATCATAAACCGAACTTTGGGTTAATTATACACTGGGATGGTGAAATAAGTGCGCGTGTGCTATAAAAATGCGTTTAGACTCTTAAATGAGGCGTATAGTGCAAGAGTGGCCCATATGTGTTTTTTTTGAAATTTGCGTTTTTTTTTATAAATGTAATAAGGGCATCTATATATTTCATTACATACCCCAACTAGGAGGGGTAGCCAAAATATAAGATCTATACTTGAACGTTCCCTATGTAAAATTTATGGTTTAGATGATAAGGGAAAATTTTCTAATCTAATTTTTTAATAGAATAATTTATTTAAAACATGTATAACCTTTAATACCAATATTTAGAGGCTAAAGTGTGTAAAATTTAAAAAAAAAGACTTTGTCCTTGTGCGCCTTCGCCAAAATTGCAAATGAAGGTCTATTTTTCTTAAATGAGGTTATCGGCTGTCAACGATACATTTTTATCAATTACTATGCCTAAAAATTTGACATCAATTTAAGTTAATTTTTTTTAGTCCTAAAATAGCAGATTTTAATGTTTGAACAAATTTTCAGACTTTACAATGAGAGATTAAATATATTGAAAAGCTAAATTAAGTTTTCCTATGACCTAGTTAGTAGTTAGTGCCTATTTTCCACTCGTTGCCTATAACAACGGTTGGGAAGTGACGATTAGCTGATTTTACATATCTGCTGTCAGAAAATTAGTAAACGTCAAACACATAAACTCAAATTGACTAAATAATTTTAAGATAATGTTAAGGTGTTAGGTCGTAGGAATAATAGTATACGTACATCGTAGCAAACCATTTCAGTGCACTAAAAACTAGGTTCGCGTACTTGGTTCGTGATTTACTACTATAATTCCAAGATACATTTTTATCAATTATTATGCCTAAAAATTTAGATTTTAAGTGTAATATTTAAAAAATCCTAATATAGCAGTTTTATTTATTAAAATAAACAAAAATTAACTTGAGTAATTATTATAATCTAACAGAGTTGCAGACTTTAAAACGAGAAAAGTAATTTCTTATAGTAATATGCACTGTTAATAATAATAATAATAATAATAATAATAATAATAATAATAATAATAATAATCCTTTATTCCAGCCCAGAGGGCAAAACATACAAAATATCTACAAGAAAATTTATAATTAGCCAATATACAAAAGTTCAAAAGAGCTACCGTCCCCCCATTAAAACTCTACTCCAGGTTTGCCATAGACTGGAACGCCATAGAATGTCATTCCTCAGCAGAGCCACAACAAAGAGGTTGGAAGATTTATACAGCCGATCGCGGAACCCAAAATCCCGAAATCTTTTAGTTTACAAGTTAATAACTTCCCCGTTGTAACCCCAAGATACAATTTTATCACTTACAATACCTAAAAAATTTAAATTTTATTTAACAGTTTGACTGTCTACTCACAGTGGTATGAAATGTAGCTGTAGCGTTTAAAATTCATTTCCCCCTTTATTAGTAGAGATAGAAAATTGAATTTGTTTGTTTGTTTGTTTGTTTAACCTCGTACTATTCTACTTAATTAAGCATCCCCTAAGCCCAGGACTTGTGTGGGCTAGTAGTAGAGGGAACCACCGGCTTATACTGACTTTCGAACCAGTTTTTTATAGGGAGTGTCCGCTTCACTTATGTCTTCGCCAAATTTCAATTATTAATTAACTGAAAAAGGCAAATCGGCGTCAGTGAGAATCGAACTTACGCTAGTTGTAGTAGACTTGTCATGTACAGAAGCGGTAGACCACTATACCAATCCTCCCATTATGTTTTGTAGAGGAATGAAAAGTTATTTTCTTTAACACTTTCGCTGCCGTTTGTAATTTGTAATAACCAAGGATATGACCTGTGCACCATATCGGTGCACATGGCAGTCCACCTGTTAATATTAAGTTTTGAACATTCTAATATTTAATAAAGAGAAACAAACTTGATATAGCATTTTAATAAAACAAACTTAAATAATCTAACAGAGCTCCAAGTCTGAACGATTTTGTAGACTTTACAACTACCGAATTAATTTCTAACCAAACTCAAAATTAATCTGAAACATAACTACCTAAGCGAATGAGTTTGGGTGGTTTGGGTACAACCACATACCTAATAAGCGTTGACTATTAGACATTTAGGAATAGTTTGAGAACAAAATAGGGACTATTGTGGTGAAGTGTAGCAACAAAATGGGGTGTAATTTTGGTAAGTTACATCGACACTTAGTATAATACTACTGAGAGTGGCGATGTATTGAAATCATCATCAAGTCAACATTTGTAACCATGTTATTAAAATACACTGCCCAGTAAAAAAGCTTTTCCATTTTTCAACTCCGCCCGTAAAATGGATTTTTTATTATCAGATTCACTTTCAGCAACCATAAAAACCTTAACATACCAATTTTCACGAAAACTACCCTCTGCCCCTTTAGGGGTAAAGTTAGAATTTTTTTATAATCAGATTCACTTTCAACAAGCTCAAAAAGCCCAATATAAAAATTTTTACGAAAACTACCCCCCACTCCTCAGGGGGTAGATTTAGAAAAAACTTATTATCAGATTCACTTTCAGCAACCTCAAAAATCCCAATACACCAGTTTTTACGAAAACTACCCCCTCCCCTCAGGGGGTGAAATTAGAAAAAAAGTATTATCAGATTCATATTCGTCGACCACAAAAACCCCTATATACCAATTTTGAAGAAAATATTAATAATATTGAAAAATATTTACCCCCTCACCCCTCGGGGGTGGAATTAGAAAAGTTTTGTTTTTTTATCAGAATCAATTTCAGCAACCTCAAAAACCCATATATAGTAATTTTCAAATTTTTCTAAAAAAAATGTATTTTTCCCCATGCCGCACCCCAATGTTTACCAAAAACAATCCCGAGCGAGAACTTTTGGTAACATACCTGTATGCCAAAGTTCAAGTCTCTAGGTTAAAGCGTTCTTAAGTTATCGTGCCCACAGACCGATGGACCGATCTACCGACCGACAGACCGACCGATCAACCGACCGAGCGACAAATTTTTTTTTGCTCGAAATTGAATTATATCGACACAAAACGTCATAAAGCGCAAAAATACACAAAAAAAAAATTGAAAATTTTTGCACGAAATTTTGAAAATTTTCAAAATGGGAAACCAAGATATCGACAAGCCGTTTTTGTATATTTTTTTTTCAACTTTGGAAAAGATTATTAGATTTTGGAGGTAAACGATTGGGATAAGGCTATAAGTATGGGGTAAAACTAATATTTTTAGCGTTTTTTTGGTTATAGTAATTATTATTAATTATTGAATCGATTTTTACTAAAACACCGTCATTTGGATTTTCCTATGACTTAAGGTGTTTTAGTGACAACCGATTCAATTTTTGGACACTCCCTATAAAAACTGGCGAAAGCCAGTATAAGCCGGTGGTTTCCTCTATTACTAGCCCACACAAGTCCTGGACTTAGGGGATGCTTAATTAAGTAGAATAGTATGAGGTTAAACAAACATGTAATGTGTGATGCAGGGTTTTTTAACAGTTCTTCAATATCTGGTGGATATTTTTAAACACCTTCACTTTTGATACCTATTTTTCTCGTCAGGATTTTAACCCTTCTAATCACATATATATTTTATACGGGTTCGTTAAACAGTTTGTTTGAACAGAAAGTATAAGAGGTTTAGAGAAATTAATTTAAACTCTTCTGTTAATCTTAACAATTATATTTAATAAACTTAATCAATTATAAATATTGGTGGACATATAACTTAAATTAAAATGGACTTACATTAAAATATTATCAGTAAAAATGGCTTTAACACTTGGCTTTACACTTGGCTATGGCTTCTGAACATATTGAACTTTTAATTACTTGACATTTCCATACATATTAACCATTTTCTGCTAACTTTAACTAACCCCACCGAAAAGGCTAGAAAGAATACTTTACAAAACTTTAAACTATACCTTTGAATAATGCTAGAATCGCAATGATGTTAGAATCGGAATGATATTAGAATCGGAATGATGTTAGGTAGTACTTAGGTTCCTAACTAAAAGCATTTTAGACTTTTATGACTAATAAATTAATAATACCAAAAATACGATAAACCCAACATAAAATTGATTACTTCTTCATCTAATTTATTTGACAGTTATTAGTATCCTTTTCAAAAGAATACAATAAAAAGTTTAACTTGTTGAGACCTGTAAATTTTAAATAATTCTCATATTTCTTCAATATATTCTATATTCTATATTCTTTATAATTATTAATTTTACGTTATATTTTATTTTCTAAAAAATGAATAACCGTTACAAATGTAATGTAATATATGAATTGTATATTATAAATTTTATATTAAGTTTATATAAATTAATATTATTTCATGATACGCAGGTTTACTACAAATTGACCTTAAACTTGTAATTAAGTGGGTTGTGGTCTGTTGTTGATGACCGAATTAATTTTATTTAACGGCTTGAAGGAACCAGATGCCCACAGGTCCGAATCATACTTCAAACGAAATTAGATTATCCCATCCGCACTATAATCCAGAAGACTCAAGAATATGAATACAAAGAAGGATATTGCTTTAAAGGTGAGTTTTGGGCTAAACTAGAACAATATGTTTTTGTTTAAAAAAGTGAAAAATAAGAATAAAAAATTATGACAAACAGTTAACCAATTTTTTATTAAAAATACGTTAACAATTTTTGTGTTATCGTTAACGTGACAACAATGCTAACGTGCTAAATGCTATTTTATCTTAAAAAAGTGATGTTTTTTTGTTTATCAGAACATCAACATAACATTTGGAATGTATAATAAAAACACTGTACAATATTAATTAAATGTATTTAACAATACAGCTTAAAAGTCTCTTAAAATTTTTTTATGGAAATAAAGGTATTTAATACGTTGAAAGCCAAATTAAATTACTACACTGTCCAATAGGATTGCAGGCTTTAGGTTACTATACTTTAACGTATTTTAATTTTACAGTCAATCGCAGTTTACACATCACAATACACAGCCCTTAGCCCCACAGTAGAAATTATTTTTATTCTGACATGACAATGTCAAAATTTGTAATTAAAATAAATAATTAAAGTATGTTCCGGGATGTATAAAGAGCTGAAGTATTTATTTTTTATGTATCTATAAGCATGTAAAGTCATATTGTTGGAGGCGGTTTAGCCCAAAATACAATACCCTCCTTTGTGTTTTTGGGTTTTTCGGGTCTAAGATTTCGAATATGAGGTTTAAATTATTATTATCAAAATTAATTGTAAAATTATATAAATCACAAAACTTTAATTTTTAACGAATAAAGATTAATCTAAATTAATCTAAATAAAACTCACCCGGATATGATTAGTTAACGGATATCTATTTACGTCTTCAATATTAAATACCGAATTTAGGCCAATTTTTCGGCTCTCCTGGGCCAGGAGTCCTGGCCCATAGTGCGTCCAAGTAAACTCGATTCATCCGAAATCATTGTGATCGACATGTTAAGGTCTGGAGCATTACAAACTGAGTGTTGAATACGTTATTGCCTTATTAAACTCTTGGTTGTTAGACTTCTATAAAAGATTTAGGGCCCCTATAGTATGTATATACTTGAAAGTGTTATTTACATCAAATTTTTCGGCTCTCCTGGGCCAGGAGTCCATAGTGCGTCCAAGTAAACTCGATTCATCCGAAATCATTGTGATCGACATGTTAAGGTCTGGAGCATTACAAACTGAGTGTTCAATACATTATTGCCTTATTAAACTCTTGGTTGTTAGACTTCTAGAAAAGATTTAGGGCCCCTATAGTATGTATATACTTGAAAGTGTTATTTACATCAAACTTTTCGGCTCTCCTGGGCCAGGAGTCCATAGTGCGTCCAAGTAAACTCGATTCATCCGAAATCATTGTGATCGACATGTTAAGGTCTGGAGCATTACAAACTGAGTGTTGAATACGTTATTGCCTTATTAAACTCTTGGTTGTTAGACTTCTAGAAAAGATTTAGGGCCCCTATAGTATGTATATACTTGAAAGTGTTATTTACATCAAATTTTTCGGCTCTCCTGGGCCAGGAGTCCATAGTGCGTCCAAGTAAACTCGATTCATCCGAAATCATTGTGATCGACATGTTAAGGTCTGGAGCATTACAAACTGAGTGTTGAATACGTTATTGCCTTATTAAACTCTTGGTTGTTAGACTTCTAGAAAAGATTTAGGGCCCCTATAGTATGTATATACTTGAAAGTGTTATTTACATCAAATTTTTCGGCTCTCCTGGGCCAGGAGTCCATAGTGCGTCCAAGTAAACTCGATTCATCCGAAATCATTGTGATCGACATGTTAAGGTCTGGAGCATTACAATGTAGCAGTTATGACTGCCACTGTTTTTAAAGATTACCTGATCTGTGTCACGTAATCATACGATGTTACCATTTTTTCAGAAGTTAGTATTTCTTTCTATTTGCACATATAAGATTGAGTACAGACTTATTGTATGGTCTTGTGGAAGTCTTGCGATGGTCCTTGATTCCATTTGCTGGGTCATTTTTCTTTTATTACAGAATTTGTCTTATTTTTGGTGTTTACTTTTGATAGCCTAAAATATAATAACAAACGTCTAGTAATCTACTACATTCAGTACTTGAGTTAGCTACTGATGTTTTTCAGCTAGTCTTACCTTTTTAATCACAGCTAAAGCTTCTGGAAGTCGGATAAAATCATTATCAAAGATTGTTTACCTAATTTTGAGGTTAGTTTTACTTCTACCCGCATTCAGGTATACAGTATGCATTGCATGGTCAGCTGATGACTTCAAGTTGGTTTATTTTCGTCGTATCATTTCTTAAACCATATGAAACGATTGTTAGATGTATGGCTAGGCATTTTAAACTTATTTAGAGTATTCTTTTTCTTTATTTTCAAGTAATATTGGGATTATGAATAGATGTTTTTTGTGTTGCCTACCCTCAAAATCGATTTGTTGTTCGTAGTTCCCAGTTTCGCCACGGGGGGAGTTTTGTACCTTGCCGGAGTTGAAGGGAGAGGCGTTCTTTTTCAAAACGACAAGCAATGGCGTTCAGGTCGTAAAATCAGAATCTGATTTTTGTGAAACCATCCGTGGTTTATGTTTGGGTAAAAATGTTGCAATAAGTTTGTAATGAAGTGTAGTATAATCCTACGTAATTAGTTCAAGCAGTTTTAATGGAAATTCCACAATATTCATCTTTCAAAGTAAGTCGCTTTTTGGTTACCTAAGTTACAAGTGTTTAACACGTTGTTTTCTTTATTTTCATTAGAGGCGTACAGATGAAGGCTTCAGGCTGCAGAGTATTCTAGTATTCAGCACTTACTGCTCCAATTAATTCAGTTTTGGACTGGGTAAGTTTATTTTATATCTAATTACGGATTTCGATTTTTCATATCGATGGCTGAGTTCTAAAGTCGCTGTTCTTTCTTTCTAGATTGTTGGTGAAGCTTTTCCATTTCTGTTCTAACGTTCTTCGAATGTTTTGACGATACCTCTATCCCAAATTTTATGAATATTGTTGGTGAAGCTTTTATATTTTACAACGTTACCGTTATCTCAAATTTTACGAGTATCGATGGCGAAGCTTTCCATTTCAACTTTAACTTCAATTTTCATTGAGGTGTTCTTCAATTTTCCACATTAGTTTTCAAGAGTTTTCAAGATTTTTCAAGATGTTCAGTAAATTGCAGTACCGTTTTTAAGCCAAGAAGTTTACAAACGTTTCAATGGATCCTCAAGCGTTTGAGTTTCAAACGTGTTCAAATTTGTAAGGAGTTCTCAAGGCAAGGACAAGGAAATGTTCTGCACAGTGACGTACATCATCAGGGAGTGGGACAACGTATTTGGTCGTTCCAGGGACAACTTTAATTAACAGGTTTTTATAGTTTTAGTGTAAATAATGAAAATGCGGTTTACTATATTTATTTTTGGTAAAATATCCAAGTTCTCAAATTTTAATATTTATTAAGGTGCTCTATTTTATTATGAATATTCTAGGTTGGTTTGTAAACAAAGTTGCAACTTTGGGCCGTACGCCTAGATTACTATTTTTCACTTATTAACACATACCTTATATTACTGTTTTTATTTAGGTTATTCACCATAATAATTTTGGTATACATATTTTAACATTTTTGCAATAGGGTAGTTCAACACATTTTTTTTTTATATTTCGCAATGGGGTCTTTTCACCATACTTTTGGTAATTTATAATTTTATTTTAATTAATATGATTAATTAAAGTTGTCTACTTGTCATTTTAAATAAACATTGTAACAGCACATATTTGAGTTTTTGTTTAAATTATAATCAACACAAGATATACAAATCTATTCAAATCATAGTTATTTTTCAGGTTTATACATGCTGTAAAAGATAATTAATATTCTAGTACATTATTTTTTATGTGTTTGAATCTTAACACATAAACTGCCAAGCACATGTATGTTTACAAGATTCTGGCGCCCAAGGTGTTAAACTAAGCTTATTATCATAATTTTTAATCCATGAACCCCTGTGCCCGTACTGATGCCAGTTAGCCGATCGCAACCGTACATTTTCTTTTCTATAATAAGTAACCAGGGCAGCGCCTGATAATTTTTTAGTTTTTACTTATTCTAGACAGGAAAACGCGGTACACAATGGCGCCCAAATAACGTGGGATTAAGCTAGTTTAACTTTTAAATTTTTGAAGTTTGTGAAAAAAATATAAAGTAAAAAAAAAAAAAAAAAAAAAAAAAAAAAATTTTTTTTTGAGATATTTTTAAGATATTTTTAAGATATTTAGACAAAACTGGATATGGTTGTTGATTTGATTTAAACAATAGGTGTGCAATGTTTAAAAAATAGTTTGGTGTATACAGGGAGAAAAGAAACCACGGATAGGTTGAGAGTACCAAAAGGGTAAAGTTTTGAGTTTTATTCGAATTCTAAAATTTATAGGATCGTAATAAAAAAAAGTATTGGACGCAGTGGTACAGTTTTTGGTTATTTTTGATTCTGAAATATACAGGGTAAAAATAAAAGTTAGAGAGAATTTTTTTTGAAAAGCAAACATTTTGGTGCATAGTTTTGATTATTTTAATTCTGAAATATATAGAGTAAAATAAAGAGAGAAAAGTTTGGCCAGTGAGTTATTTTAGTTCTAAAATATATAGGAGAAAATAAAGTTGAGAGGTTTTTGGTTATGAAATTCTAAAATATATAGAATGGATTAAAGTTTGATGAAAGATGAGAGATTTTTTGAGTTTGTGAAATTCTGAAATATACAGGGTGAACAAAAAAGGTGTAGTAGTACGCGAGAATAAATCGTGGAGTTTTTGGTTCCGATCCGAATCTAAAAAAGAGTGGCGGACAGGGCAAGTATTTTTGAAAAAATATTGCAAATTTTGAGTGAGATTGCGAGAGATTTTTGAAAGATTTCTGAAAGATTTTCAAAAGATTTTTGAGAGTGAATATTTTTAGAAAGAATATTGACTATTTAAAGAGAGATTGCGAAAGATTTTTGACAGATTTTGACAGATTTTTGATAGTAAATTTTAGTAATAAATTAAAATTTTAATCATGGAAGATTTAAATAAAATGGATCTTAGATATTTGACGGTAGAGCAAATAAATTATGAATTGCGTATTAGGTCTTTAACGGCTAGGAATGATAGAAATGCGAAAATTAAAACATTGAGTAGAGCTATAGCAAGGGAAACGGAGGACAATAAATATGTCGATCCGGAGTTTAATTTCAATAATGAGGTAAAAGCTATTAATGATAATATTGATATTGTAAAAACTTTAGTTAAAGAACTTGAGGAGTTTGAGTACTCAATTTCTCAACTCATTCGTATAAAGTCAAATCTAGCGCACATAAATAAGCGTTTAAATAGGTTTCCGGAAGTAAAGGATAAAGAAGCAGATAGGACAAAATTTTTACAGATTTCTAAAGCCATTTGTTTAGAATTAGAGGCGGATTTGATTGAGGCTCATACTGCGCATGAGAATAAGGTCAATGAAACTAATATGACAAGAATTTCTTTAAATGACACAACGTTTCATGCAGCAGCTAATACTTCGGCTAGATCAGACCCGGACTTTATAAAGCCTGTACCTGTTTATAAATGGGGTGTTTCTTTTGACGGTACTGGAGACGTACTTTCGTTCATTGAAAAAGTAGATTATTTAAAAGTTTGTAGAAACGTCTCAGATGAAATTTTATTTAAAACAGCTTATGACTTATTTAAAGAGCCGGCGCTCTCTTGGTTTTTGTCAGTTAAAAGTTCAGTTAATAATTGGTCAGAGTTAATAGGATTATTAAAGAAAGAATTTTTGTCTGCTAGTGTAGATGATCATACTTGGGATGACATCAGGGCAAAGTATCAAAAACCAGATGAGTCAATTTCAGTTTTTACAGCGGCTATGGAGACATTATTTAAGAGACTTTTGCGTTATCCTAGTGATTTTACAAAATTGAAAACAATTAGGGAAAGGATACTTCCACATTATTTTACTCCGTTATCATTAGTAGAAGTAAACTCGATTGAAGACCTCAGAAAGTATTGTAAAAAGTTAGATGAAGCTTACATTTTGAAACAAAAAAGTGTAACAAATAAAAACGCAATTTATAAGAAATCAGTACCTAGGGTAAATGTGGTAGAAACTCAAAATAGTAGTTTTGCAGAGGAAAGTAGTTGTGTAAATAAAGCAAGTAGTAGTAAAAATGTTTGTAAAGAAGGGCACTGTTGTCAGATAAATTCAAATAGTAATTTTAGTAACAATTTTAGAAATAATAATAATAGTAATGGTAACTATAATAGAAATTTCAGAAATAATGGATATAAATCTTTTGGTAGTAATAGTAGCAGTAATTTTAATAGTAATAAAAATCAGAAAAATAGCAGTTCAGAAAATAATAGTACAGTAAATAGTAGTAATCAAGTAAAGCAAATAGTCTGTTATAATTGTAATGGAATTAATCATGTTTTTAGTAAATGTCTTGCAAAAAGGACTAAGTTTTGTTACCGTTGTGGAAAAAAAGACGTATTTTTAAAAGATTGTTCTAATTGTCAAAAAAATGTAGAGCAGTAGTGGGAAATCCCGGCCGACGCTCACTACTTCATAAGGCCATACCTGATAGTAAGATAACTAGTAGCTACGAAGACAATTGGTTCAATTGGACAATTTGGCTAGAAAAAGTAAAAGCATTTTATAAAAATCACTTAATTTCCTTAGTAAATTTAAATCCTTTTGAAAATTTACCAAATGATAATAGGCCTTATATAAAAGCAAGTATCGCTAATAAGCAAATAGTAGCATTAATAGATACTGGCGCTAACTGTTCAGTTATAGGAAATTTGGGAATTAGTTTGATTAAAAGTTTAAATTTAGAAATTTGTAATAGTAGTATACCATATGTAACTACGGCTGATAAGGCACATCAAAAAGTTTTAGGTTTTGTGGAGTTACCAATTACAGTCAATGATACAGTAAATGTTTTAAAAATTTTAGTAGTACCGACTTTGCAAACAGAATTTATTTTTGGAGTAGATTTTTTGAAACAATTTTCTATATCTCTAAGTTTCGAAAATAATTCTTGGAAATTTTTGAATAAAGTAGAAATAAATAGTATTAATTCTAGTAATGAATTTGGAATTTTAGAGTTAAGTAGTGATCAGGAACATTTAGCTAATAAAGTTAAAGATTTGTTCAAAGAACTAAAAAAAGATAAGTTAGGGTGTACTCATATAATGAAACATGATATTGATACTGGGGATAACAAACCTTTTAAAATGCGACAATACCAAATGTCTCCGTATATGCAAGAAATTTTAGTTAAAGAATTAAAAGATATGTTAGCACAAGGGGTAGTCTCTCCTTCGAATAGCGATTATAATAGTCCGGTATTGTTAGTGAAAAAATCTGATGGATCGCATAGGCTTTGTTTCGATGGTAGAAAATTAAATGCTCAAACAAAGAAGGATTCTTATCCATTACCAAAAATTGATAGAATTTTAAGTATGCTTGGTAAGGCGAGATATATTTCTACAATCGATCTGAAAAAAGCTTTTTGGCAGATTCCACTGACTGAAAGGTCAAAGGAAAAATGCGCTTTCACTGTACCTGGCTATGGTCTATTTCACTTTAATCGTATGTGTTTTGGGTTGGCTAACGCGGCGCAAAGGCAACAACGATTGATGGATAAATTGTTTGGTGCTGCCTTTGAACCATATATTTTTGTATATTTAGATGACATAATAATAGTATCATCTAGTTTTGAAGAACATATACGTCTGCTAAAAGAGGTTTATCGTATTTTAAAAGAAGCTAATCTTACAATAAATTTTGATAAGTGTAAATTTTTTAGAAAATCATTAAAGTATTTGGGTTTTGTTTTGGATAGAGAAGGGTTACGCACAGATATAGAAAAAGTACAGGATATGTTAAATTATAAACGTCCTAGTACAACTACAGAGATTAAACGGTTTATAGGGTTATGTTCATGGTACAGACGGTTTGTAAAAAATTTTGCAACGTTAGTAGCACCACTTAATGCTTTGCTGAAAGGTTTAGGAAAGAAACAACCAATTAAATGGAATAATGAAGCTGAAGTCGCGTTTGTTAAAATAAAAGAAGCTCTTGTTTCAGCTCCGGTTTTAACCAGTGCTAGGTACGACCTTGTTTTCACCATACAATGTGACGCTAGTAATGTAGGTTTGGGAGCAGTGTTAACACAGGTTCAGGAGGGAAAGGAAAAGGTTATTGCATACGCCTCAAGAACTCTCTCAAGATCAGAAAGAAATTTTAGCACCGGTGAAAAAGAATGTTTAGCTCTTTTATTCGCGATTGATCGTTTCAGGGGATATATTGAAGGAGTTAGGTTTAATGTTATAACAGACCATTCTAGTTTAAAGTATTTAGCAAATTTTAAAGACCCGACAGGAAGAATTGCTAGATGGGCGGTTAAACTCCAACAGTATGACATGAATATTACATATCGTAAGGGTAGTTTACAAGTAGTTCCAGATGCATTAAGTAGGGCTTTTGAAGAAGTTGAACCAGAAAAACCAGTATTTCCGTCAGTTAATTTAATATCATTTGATTCGGAACAGTATGGTAAAGATGAGTACTATGTTTCATTAAGAGAAAAGATATTGAAGAGTCCAAATCAATATAAAGAGTATAGAATTGTAGAAGATAAAATATATAAATTTGATCGTTCTAATTTAGGTATTAAAACGAATATTAAAGAGTGGAAGTTGTTGGTTCCGAGACTCTGTAGGGTGCTTGTTATGAAAGAATGTCATGATGATCCTTTAGCAGCTCACATGGGTTTTTATAAAACTTTTAATAGGGTATCACAAGAATATTTTTGGCCACGTATGAGATCAGATATTTTGAAATATGTTAAGTGTTGTAAAATTTGCGCTGAACAAAAGGTTCCGAATTATGCACGTCATGGGTTGATGGGTAAAGAAAAGAATATTAGTTTCCCTTGGCAGTGTATTTCAACAGATTTTATAGGTCCATTACCTAGATCGAATGGAGGGTTTTGTTATTTATTAGTAGTATCTGATTGGTTCACAAAATATACACTTTTACAACCTTTGAAAACAGCTACTGCTCAAGGTGTAATAAAATTTATAGAAAATCAGGTGTTCTTAATATATGGCGTACCGCAGTACATTATTGTCGATAATGGTACTCAGTTTGCTGGGAAAGCTTTCAAAAAGCTTGCGGACGACTATCAAGTTCAAAAAATCTGGTACAATGCCAAATTTCATTCACAAGTAAATCCTACAGAAAGACAGAATCGAACGGTAGAAACGGCGATAAGGTCTTATATAAAAGAAAATCACCGGGAATGGGATAAAAATATAGGTAAAATAGGTCTTGCGCTTCGTACCGCAGTTAATGAGGTCCACGGACATTCGCCGGCGTTTCTCAATTTTGGAAGAATCGTACCTTTAACAGGGGCTTACTATGGCAAAGTTTCGTCCACTCAAGACGTTGAGTTGGAACCGGATTCTCGGGAAATGTATTTTAAGGATTTAGTTGGGTTAAAAGACATTTTTGCGGATGTAAAAACTAAATTGCATGAAGCATACGAGCGAAATAGAAGAGCCTATAACCTTAGAAAGCGTGACGTAACGTTCACGATAGGTGAGATGGTATGGAAAAGAAATAAAGTTCTTTCCAGCGCAGTAAATTATTTTGCGTCAAAATTAGCGCCTAAGTACGTGTTATGTAAGATAATAGGTAAAAAGTCAAATTTGGTTTATGTGTTACAGGATAAAAACGGTCAATCCATTGGAGACTGGCACGTTAAAGATCTTAAGAAATATTTGGGTTCGAATAGTGATGTATCCGTCGGATAACTGCATGCATGAGTTTTTAAATTTCAGAAAGAAAAATAAAACCGTTAATTGTAAATATTAGCTAAGAGTGAGTAAAAGTCAAGTGTAAATAGTTAAATTTTATTTTAAATAAAATAAAGTCAAATATTGTAAAAAAAAAAAAATATTTTCTTTGATGCTCGAGGGATCAGGTCTAGAACTGATTGCTGCGACATTTTAGTAGATGGGTGTAGAGTGAGTGTTCTTCAGTTTTGATTGAGATCTTGATTAGAATACCTGAAAAATTAAAAGGTTAATAACGGTCAAAACTATGGACTAAAAAGTTTTTGGACTTAGTGTCAATAATAAGGATTATTGATATTAAAAAGTCATTGTTGTTGAATTTTAGTTAATAAGAATTTTCCCGATTATGTAACTTCCCGATTGTGTAACTATAACTCGATTTTGTCAATTCATGGATTTGTCCCTAGTAAATAGGCGTGTGGTACGCGTAGATATCAGGCTTAACTAAAAATTCAATAAAAATGCATTCAATAACAAGTTCAATAAACATTGATTCAATATTGATTCATAAAAATTGGATAGAAATGCAATGAAAAATAAATAAATATTTTTATTTTTGTATATATTCGGAAAGGGGAATAAAGCTACAATAAATAATAAGTAAATTTAATAGTTTTTGGTTACAGAATCAGAATATGCTAGTAGCATAAGTTAGGAGTAATTTTTTTTGGTTACGGGGTTATTCTTTGTGATATTGTAATGTTCTATTTAGGGTTAACTATTGGAGTTTATACTCTGGGTTAAAAAATATTTTTGGGAATAAATATTTTTTATTTATTCGGAGGAGGGCTGTGTAGCAGTTATGACTGCCACTGTTTTTAAAGATTACCTGATCTGTGTCACGTAATCATACGATGTTACCATTTTTTCAGAAGTTAGTATTTCTTTCTATTTGCACATATAAGATTGAGTACAGACTTATTGTATGGTCTTGTGGAAGTCTTGCGATGGTCCTTGATTCCATTTGCTGGGTCATTTTTCTTTTATTACAGAATTTGTCTTATTTTTGGTGTTTACTTTTGATAGCCTAAAATATAATAACAAACGTCTAGTAATCTACTACATTCAGTACTTGAGTTAGCTACTGATGTTTTTCAGCTAGTCTTACCTTTTTAATCACAGCTAAAGCTTCTGGAAGTCGGATAAAATCATTATCAAAGATTGTTTACCTAATTTTGAGGTTAGTTTTACTTCTACCCGCATTCAGGTATACAGTATGCATTGCATGGTCAGCTGATGACTTCAAGTTGGTTTATTTTCGTCGTATCATTTCTTAAACCATATGAAACGATTGTTAGATGTATGGCTAGGCATTTTAAACTTATTTAGAGTATTCTTTTTCTTTATTTTCAAGTAATATTGGGATTATGAATAGATGTTTTTTGTGTTGCCTACCCTCAAAATCGATTTGTTGTTCGTAGTTCCCAGTTTCGCCACGGGGGGAGTTTTGTACCTTGCCGGAGTTGAAGGGAGAGGCGTTCTTTTTCAAAACGACAAGCAATGGCGTTCAGGTCGTAAAATCAGAATCTGATTTTTGTGAAACCATCCGTGGTTTATGTTTGGGTAAAAATGTTGCAATAAGTTTGTAATGAAGTGTAGTATAATCCTACGTAATTAGTTCAAGCAGTTTTAATGGAAATTCCACAATATTCATCTTTCAAAGTAAGTCGCTTTTTGGTTACCTAAGTTACAAGTGTTTAACACGTTGTTTTCTTTATTTTCATTAGAGGCGTACAGATGAAGGCTTCAGGCTGCAGAGTATTCTAGTATTCAGCACTTACTGCTCCAATTAATTCAGTTTTGGACTGGGTAAGTTTATTTTATATCTAATTACGGATTTCGATTTTTCATATCGATGGCTGAGTTCTAAAGTCGCTGTTCTTTCTTTCTAGATTGTTGGTGAAGCTTTTCCATTTCTGTTCTAACGTTCTTCGAATGTTTTGACGATACCTCTATCCCAAATTTTATGAATATTGTTGGTGAAGCTTTTATATTTTACAACGTTACCGTTATCTCAAATTTTACGAGTATCGATGGCGAAGCTTTCCATTTCAACTTTAACTTCAATTTTCATTGAGGTGTTCTTCAATTTTCCACATTAGTTTTCAAGAGTTTTCAAGATTTTTCAAGATGTTCAGTAAATTGCAGTACCGTTTTTAAGCCAAGAAGTTTACAAACGTTTCAATGGATCCTCAAGCGTTTGAGTTTCAAACGTGTTCAAATTTGTAAGGAGTTCTCAAGGCAAGGACAAGGAAATGTTCTGCACAGTGACGTACATCATCAGGGAGTGGGACAACGTATTTGGTCGTTCCAGGGACAACTTTAATTAACAGGTTTTTATAGTTTTAGTGTAAATAATGAAAATGCGGTTTACTATATTTATTTTTGGTAAAATATCCAAGTTCTCAAATTTTAATATTTATTAAGGTGCTCTATTTTATTATGAATATTCTAGGTTGGTTTGTAAACAAAGTTGCAACTTTGGGCCGTACGCCTAGATTACTATTTTTCACTTATTAACACATACCTTATATTACTGTTTTTATTTAGGTTATTCACCATAATAATTTTGGTATACATATTTTAACATTTTTGCAATAGGGTAGTTCAACACATTTTTTTTTTATATTTCGCAATGGGGTCTTTTCACCATACTTTTGGTAATTTATAATTTTATTTTAATTAATATGATTAATTAAAGTTGTCTACTTGTCATTTTAAATAAACATTGTAACAGCACATATTTGAGTTTTTGTTTAAATTATAATCAACACAAGATATACAAATCTATTCAAATCATAGTTATTTTTCAGGTTTATACATGCTGTAAAAGATAATTAATATTCTAGTACATTATTTTTTATGTGTTTGAATCTTAACACATAAACTGCCAAGCACATGTATGTTTACAAGATTCTGGCGCCCAAGGTGTTAAACTAAGCTTATTATCATAATTTTTAATCCATGAACCCCTGTGCCCGTACTGATGCCAGTTAGCCGATCGCAACCGTACATTTTCTTTTCTATAATAAGTAACCAGGGCAGCGCCTGATAATTTTTTAGTTTTTACTTATTCTAGACAGGAAAACGCGGTACAACAAACTGAGTGTTGAATACGTTATTGCCTTATTAAACTCTTGGTTGTTAGACTTCTAGAAAAGATTTAGGGCCCCTATAGTATGTATATACTTGAAAGTGTTATTTACATCAAATTTTTCGGCTCTCCTGGGCCAGGAGTCCATAGTGCGTCCAAGTAAACTCGATTCATCCGAAATCATTGTGATCGACATGTTAAGGTCTGGAGCATTACAAACTGAGTGTTGAATACATTATTGCCTTATTAAACTCTTGGTTGTTAGACTTCTAGAAAAGATTTAGGGCCCCTATAGTATGTATATACTTGAAAGTGTTATTTACATCAGGAAAAATTTAGATAGTTTTGTTAACTGATAAGAGGTGTGGCTTTGGCAATATTTAGTAATTATTTAATGGATCGATTTCAGCGAGTTAAAATTAATGGTATATTAAGTGACCCATTACTTATAACGACGGGTGACCTCAGGGTACTGTAATGGGTCCCATATTATTTCTCATATATATTAACAGCATATATACTATATTAAATTTTCATGGTGAGATTATATCTTACGCTGACGACACAGCATTAATATTTCTGAGGAATTCATGGGATGAGGTTTATAAAAACGCTGAAAACGGACTGAGGTTGATAAAGTTATGGCTCGATACAAGCCTTCTCAGTGTTAACACAAGTAAAACCTTCTTTCTTACTTTTTCTGCTACATCTGTTGATCAACCTTTAACCGACTTTTTAAAATTGCACATATCAAACTGTAATTCTGATCAATGTAATTGCTCAAATATACAACGCACTACACAAGTTAAATATCTAGGTATATTTGTAGACCAACATTTAAAGTGGAAAGAGCACATTCATTATTTAAATAAAAGACTGATAGGGCTTGTATACAAATTTTATCAACTTCGAGATATTTTAAATAAGAAACTTAAATTAATTGTATATGGAGCACTAGTGGAATCGATTATCCGCTATTGTATTGGTGTATGGGTTGGTTTGTATGACAACGCACTTCATGACTTGAGAACCACACAAAATACTTTGTTAAAAATCTTATTTTACAAAAAAAGGGATTTTTCTACCGATCTTTTATATAAAGAAACTTGTTGTGTGACGTCGAAAGGTCCCATTCGGTGATATGGGATTGCCTCCGTAACATCGCCTTTATGATATTAATTAAGTGGACTGCGAATAGGTATTAATGATTGAAAAGAATATTAAAGACAAAACGACAGTTCCAATAATATATATGGTAATCCTACCTTAGTTACAGCATTCAGCACGACAGGTCATGACCGCCATTTCTTCACAGGAGACACCACATAATTGGAAACTGATGTACGCGAATTAAAGTTTGTTTGACCAGTGTAGGTATACACTACTAATTATTTAAATACATATGTGTATATGGAACTTATTTCTATAGTTTGCAGCCGTAAAATATGGTAAATTCTAACGAATGCCCGCGCGTGGTATATTCGTCAGCGGATTTGAGTATATTTTTATTGACACGCATCGATCGTTCTCGAGAGTCAAATTGCTACTGCCCGGAAGGCTGGTCCCGAACTCGCGCAGAAAAGCTAGGAGGTTTTCAGCGCGTTACTTACAAAAATACAATTAATTTAAAACAAAATATTATTTTTGAATTATAACTAAGTAAAGAAATTAAATGAAATTATGTATAATAAAACCCAAATTAAAAATAAATACAAACACAGAAATGTGGTTGTAACAAAACTGAAATTTTTACTGTTAGGCAAGTTTATATTTATAAAACTGTTCTTTGGGCACATGCTAACCAAAAAGATATCGGCCAAATCAATCATAATATTATAACTCGATCAGTTCATAATAAAAATTTACTCATACCCCAGTTTATAAAAAACTTTACACAAAGATCAATTTTTTTCCTAGGACCTAAAATTTATAACCTCATACCAAATAAAATTAAATCGTTACAAAATAGCAAGTTTAAACAAGAACTGAAATCCTATATTAGATGTAATAATATTGTTGACTCTATTTTCACATAAATAATTATTAAATTATGTATGATTAACCCGGCGTCTGACAGGTGGTTTAGTTTTACAAGTAACGACAGGTGGGGTATAATAAACCCCAACAATAAATGGGACCGTTTTTGCTTTATTTAATAAATTTTATATAAAATGTAGTAAAATATTTGAGTTATACAATATATTAACCTAAAAATAATTTTAAAAATCTTAAATACATATATGTTTATTTTTAATCGGTTAACAAAAATAAATCAAATTTAAAAAACAAAAAATAGGAAAGCATTTTGTTTCCTATTAACTAAAAAAAATAACGTTTAAAATTGCCAAACAAAGATCTACATGAATAACATAAATTATAAACTTTTAAATATTATAGGTAGGGTTCAAAATAAATTACTTTAAGTAATCGTAATATGACTGAAAAATACAGGAGAAACAGGAAGATAATAGTATATTACGCACCGAGTACGCGAACCTAGTTTTCAGTGCAAGAGAGTGCTTATTTTTTTATGAGGTGCAGCCGAGTAAAAAATCTCTCGAAGTCCACCGAAATAGTTTGCGTCGAGGTCCGTATACTATTTTTTCTACGACCTAAACATCCAAAAGACGCAAAAATTGTCTTAAAATATTAATTTGTCAATTTAAGGTTATGTGTTTCACGTTTACTCATTTTCTGACAGCAGATGTAAAATCAACTAATTTTCACTTTTCAACCATTGTCATAGGCAATGGGTGGAAAATAGGCACTAACTACTAGCTAGGTTGTAGGAAAATAAATGTTACTTATTATGACACGTGGGGTGTCAGAAACCCCAGGCGACTTCAAAAGGACGTGGCCTCTAATGCTTCAATATTCATACTGCCGTTCATGCTACACTGTGCAAAGTAAAAAGCGATTGAAAGGTACTGAGGCGCTGTCTTCGCTTGGCGCGAAAATAAAATAGTTACGGAGTTATATTTGGACTCTGAGGTTTGTGACACCCCACGTGTCAGACGCCGGGTTAATCATTAGGTTATATTTAAGTATTCTTTTATATATTTAATTTATTTTTCTCAGAAACCGTTTATCTCTCTCTCTCTCTCTCTCTCTCTCTCTCTCTCTCTCTCTCTCTCTGCGCTTGCACGTGTACATGTACATTTCTTTTAAATATTTTAATTTTGAATATATTTAAGTTAGCTGGTAAAAATATTAAATTAAGCCATTATAAATAAAATTTTATTAAGAAAATAATCCGCACACAAATGTAAATTTAGGCGGATTAATATTATAAAATTTTTTTACATGTAAAGAAATATTTATTAATAATAATAAATTGAATTGAATTGAATTGAATTGTGGGGATGTTAATTTGTATGGCACTCGGCAATCAGATTCTCTATATCGTCGGCTTACAAGTAAAAGGCACTAAGTCACTTTTTTGCAAAAATTGAATTTTAATAGCACTGTAGTTAATTTTTGATGATCTGTGTATAGGTAAACCGAACTAACTTTTAGGTGGACTGCCAAGGGAGTTACCCACCAATTTGATTTTGATTAAAATTTTATCTGGCAATAGGCACTAAGTCACTTAGTGCGTTTTACTTGTAGATTATTTCAAATATTTCTGAACTAAGCGACTTTCTAAAAAGAGTTAATTTATAAAAATATGAAATCATAAATAAATCAATCTTGCTTGAATCATTTATATGATACAATAACGCGTTATTTATTGTACTGGCAAACGGATTCAAATTTTAACTGATAGATTATTTTAATTTTGCTCTTAAATCCTTGGTTACTACATAAAAAATAAGAATATAAGAAAAAACTAAAGTTCGCGGCAAGTTCGGAAAACAGCCCTTAGAATTGCACCGTGAAGTGTTTTATCATTAACGATGATTCATTATAATTATTGACTTTAGGAGATGCTTCTTTGCCGGCACAGCCGATGGCCTCTGAAAACTTTCTTAGTTCTGGCATAGTAAGTAAAAGTTTCATATAATTAATACTAAATAATTTTTATTAATTTTGGAAACGTTCTTTAAACAATCAAAAAGTCCAAACCCTTCTTTTAAAAATCTAGTTTTTGAAAACGTATGTAAACATCTTATTTTCTACTTTATAGTTATACATTATGTTAATTAATAGAAGTGTTTTAATTTTAAATAGTTATTTTTTATATTGTTTTATTGACTTAGTGCTCTTTACTTGTAAGCCGACGATATGCCCCCCTTATAATCTAGTTCAGGTAAGTAAGGGCCCAAGCTCACCGCCATCAGGCTATATAACAAGTTGCCTAATTTTATAAAAAACTCTGGCAGCCTCAACCAATTTAAATACAGAACTAAAAGTTATCTAAGCGATAATTGCTTTTATTCTCTCTCTGATTTTTATGGTCACTAAATTTTTATATTTGTGTGTACTTATTTATTATAGTTATGTATGTTTTTATACTGGTTATATATTGTATTGACAACATACGATTTGTATTTTGCATCAATGGATCTGAATAAATCTAATCTAATCTAATCTAATCTAATAGTCTAGGAACTGTGACCATTTTTATTTCATTATTTGCTCCCAGCTGTATCTTATATACAGTGCGGTCCAAAAGTCACCTCCCCCCCTTTTAACTTTTGAACGGCTTAAGATATCGACTTCAAATTTAGAACTCTTAAATAAGACAACTTAAACTATCTTTTACCATATATTTGATATTTTTAGCTCTTAAAATGTGGGCAGGGGGCATGGGGGGACATTTTTTTAAATGGAAAGGGGGGGTCGTGTGATACATCATTTTAAAGCTTATAAAATTCTCTATTTAAACTAACATTTTTAAATTTTTTAAAAATGTTTTTTAAGGTTTTGATTTTTCAATTTTTTGTGCTAAAACATTCGATTTTTTAAGTTTTTTTTTATAAATTTTTATTTATGTCAACTAAAATTAGTTTAAAAGTATAATTAACATTTTTTTATGATGAAATTAGGCATTTTTAAAAAATTATTTGTTTTTTTTAGAGAAATTTTGACATTAATACCCATTTTCAACCCCATTTTAAACCCAAAAATTTTTTTTTCATTCAACGAGCGTATAATAATTGCTAATTAATCAATGAGGGTAAATTTTGCGTAACGAGCAGGTAGGGGAATGGCGTAATAACCCGAATTATTACAAGCTATTATACACTAGTAGAATACTAAACTTTATCCACGGTCGTTTCAAAGTTCAAACGGTTTATTTTTACAGACCCGTGGTTTATAGGCCTATTCATCACGGCAGTGTATAAATATTATTCTACGACCATCGCTTATTAGGGGCCGCCCTTAATATTTAAGATTTCGTAAAAAATTCACATACCCTCCTCCTAATCTTACGATTATTTTTTACTTCAACATTTACCTTGTCTTAACGTATGCAGGTATAAAAATATCGCGACATTTAATGTTGAAGGTCCTTTTAATAGTACCTATATGATCTAATATTAGGTATATTTCCGATATTTCCCATTTATATAATATTATTTAATTTAATCCATGCCAATCACACGATGTGACAGGCTTTTAAAGGTTTTAAACTTCAAATATTCTCAGTACACAGCGGTTTTTTACATCCTAACATTTCTCTTTACAAATTAAAACGAAATTCTTGTATTTTTACCATAATCTATCCGCTATCTATATTGACAAAACGAACAAAATACACTACTTATACTGCCCAGCTAAGACAAGTTGTCCTGTCTCCAAAAATTCAATTTTTGAGATAAGCACACATAGAGAAGAAAAGAGGACTAAGAGTCCAGCCTGGGCAGGATTATTTTGTGACAGAACGGGGCAGCGAAATGACGTAACGCAATATATCTGACCTTGCGCAGTACGCATCTCTGTTAGCTGTGAAATGCTGTCGGTCGTAAAACAATTCGTCACCCCAGTATTCATTTGTCATATCTCCAACAATCCCCAGTAAAAATCTCAAAATGTCCGAAAATAGAGATATAGCAAACCAATACTAGGGTGATAAATTATTAGTAGTTTGTTTATACTGTCAGTACTGTCAGATCGTCGTTTGTTTCTGTTTTCGACTTATACTGTGTTTTAATTTTTGTTTTGCTGCATTTGTTTATAACCTTAAACATGACCTGTATTGTTGCTTTATGAAGAGCAATGGGTCAATCCCTGGTGTACTCAAAGTAGGTACACAAAATCCTGAAATTCAAACACACTTCAAAAAATTCTTATAAAATAATTTAAAAAAACTATTTCGACGTTTCTTCGTAGATATTTATTGTTTTTAGTTGCATTATTTACAAGTTTTATTTGACACATAAAGGTTAAAAAATACTTGTCAAAAACAACAATCATAGTGCGCATGTGCAAGTTTATCGCAGATGCGCAAGGCACATTTATCTCACTATTCGGCAACTGCTTTGGAGGTCTCTCCTTGTCTATGTAAGCACACCATTGAATTGCTTTACACTAGCCCCATGTGCCTTCTAAAGAGAAATGTAGCATCTAAAACCCAAATCCTAAAAATTAGCATTAGATCTTTGTCCCGTTTGGAAAATTTTCAATGTTTTCTAAATAAAATTGTCCTAATTAGTCTTTACTAGACGAATAAGTCAGGACTAGGACTAACTTTACAGATCTTAATAATTTGATTAGACTTTTTAGATCAGTTTGTCCTAACTTTCTCAGGTAGAACAAATGCATTTAGTATGAGAATTTCTTTTTCTGACAAAAAATATATAATAATATAATAATAATAATAATAAAGCATTTATTCCGGCATATAAGCCATATCACATAGGAATATTAGAAAAAAAATAAATAAAAATAAAACATACACAAAAATATATACATAAAAAAAAGGTTGGGTTTACAGTCATTATAACAAAAAACAAAGACGTCGCCAACTTCCAAAAATAGTAGAGGTCCAGAAAACATCTGATGACACTACAGCTCTTAACAGATTGTTCTGGGTGCAGGAAAGGCGCTCTACAAAGCTGGCAAGCTTTTTTCTCCGAAGAGCATCCAAGGTGTTAATTCGGGCTGTAGCAAACATTTCAGAGGCACTATTATACCGCGGAAGTCTGTGAATAATGCGATAGGCATTATTATAGCAAACGCGTAACGTACGCCAAGAAGCCACAGTGTGGTTGCACCAGAGTTCTCCTGAGTACAGGTCGTAACAGAAAGTCTTGAACAAAAGGTTTTTAACTTCTACAGAACACTTGCTGAATTTTCTTGCGATCATATTAGCACGAACACACAAGTTTTTATAGTGACGTTGAATTTCAGAGTTATCACACAGTGTATTGTCTATTATATGATGAGATATTTAAGTTTAGATACCTGCTCGATAGGGGTATTATTAAGGGAAATTGAGGGAACAATCAGATCCCTATACACAGGGGGTTTAAATACCATTAGTTTACTTTTGTCCGTGTTGTATTTAAGAAATGTTTTTAACGCGAATTCTTCACACTTACGAAGAAGTAACCGGAGGCCTTCTAAAGAAGGACATAGTAGCACCATGTCATCCGCATATGAAATACAGTTAACTTTGACACTACCACAGAAACAACCAGCGGCAACTGCCAACAGGATATAGTGAAGTTCGTCAATATACGCATTGAAAAAATCAGGAGCTAGAAGGCTTCCTTGGCGTACACCATTTCGCAGTAAGAAGCTAGAAGATTTGGTAGAACCCCACAGGATGAAGGCAGTCGCATTGAAGTTCCAGTTCTGAATCAGTCGGCATATGTAGCAGGGTACTTTCCGTTTCAAGAGAGCTTTTATTAAGGTAGGGTGATGAACTTTGTCAAAAGCCTTACTCAAATCCAAGAATAAAGCATACACTGGAGTGTTTTTCCTTATATTGTGGCTGACAGTTTCTTTCAGAAGGTAGATAGCTTCAGCAGTCCCCACATTGCTTTTAAACCCGAACTGGTTATCAGAGGTTTTTAGGCAATTCTTACATCTGCTAAGAATAACAAGTTCAAGGACTTTAGAAAGAGACGTTGATATGGCGATAGGGCGATAGTTAGAAGAGTCAGATATGTCGCCGCTTTTGTTTTTGACAATCGGTATGATAATGCTCTTCGTTAGTGACGGGGGAGTTATGCCATGGAATAACATGCCCGAAAAACACATGGATAGAATAGGATATAAAGCTTCATGCAGCCTTTCCACGCTTAAGCTGAGATATGGCAAGTTTAACATCGTTTGAGGGGACCATACAGGCTTCAAAGTTCTCAGCTTCAAAAGCTTCAGAAGTCTCGTCATCAAACAGATTACTAAGCTTTTCGAATTTCTTTGCCCAAAGTTCTGCAATGTCAGATTCACCAGAGGCCTGATCGACTGAGTTCGACAGCGAAATTGAAGTCTTGCTTATTCTGCCGCAGGCTTTCCAGAACTTCACAAAGTTTTTGTCCAGGTGATGAGTAGCCAAGGCATCTGCACGGATTTGTTCTTCGCGGCTGCGTACAGATTTTAACTTGTGCTGAAACAGTTTTCGTAAACGACGCCTTCTGTCATTAAGGGGTCCCTCAGGAGGGCGACCAGCTTCCACCTAAAGTAAAAAGGCTTCATGTGCTCTTCTGTAGGCCTCAGCTACCTCTGCTGACCATCCAGGAATAAGTTTGGCCCTAGGCCTATTATGGCGAAAGGATTCTGATACAGAACGACGGAGAGCACTTACAATATCAGTATAAAATCTATCAATGTCTCTGCTATGATCAAGTCGGCTGCACATAGAGTTACGACAGTGGACGGCATCAGGTAGATTTACACATTTTAGGTTTAAGTAAGAGCGATGCTTGTAGGAATTTATAGACAAATTACATTTATCATATATATATATATATTTTCAAATGCGTATTTTTGATTTAAAATAAATAATACAAAGGGTGTTCTATTGTGAAATCCATGCAAAATTACCGGCGGTGACAGTGTCAGTGATCTTTCAGAAATCATATCTAAATTGGTTGTGAATTTAATATTTTTGGGACATATATTTTACCATGAAATATTAAATAATTTAATCCAATTTAAAGTTTTGCGTTAAAATTACATAAAGTTTATTAGTTTTTCTTAATATTTGACCAGTTTTTTACCAATTTAGTTCAAAAAAATAAAACTGCTCCATCTATTGTAAAATATTTAAACCTGATATCTGTCACAACAATCTGACATAACCTTCAATTTTTGCATTATAATTTGTAAATATGTGCTAAAATTAAATAAAAACATTTTTTAAGTACTGATGTGATAACATTATTAAATAACATTAATTGCTTTATTTAAAAATATGTGTTTTGTTGTATTTACAATGTCCAGTCACAATAAAAATTGTTTTTAACCTTGTCCGCAGTTTAAAGCAATGCAGTGTTTCATATTTGCAGTCGAAGAAAAAGTATAGTCTACAACACGTATGGAATAGTTATTCCGAGCTCGCGGGACCGTCATACTCTCCTGCCGGCTCGTATGACAAACTTTTCGCTCGCGCGGAACATTGTCTATTCCATACACGGAAAGAAATTAGTGGGCTCTGCGCTATACATTATAAGATATTTGGTAACAGTGGCAAATTATAGTGATTTAAGCTATAGATTATAAGGGACACAATAACTAATAATGTTAAAAATAAATTGTAAACGATTATATATATTACAGACACGATTATATTTATTACAGGCACTATTATAAATTTACAGAAATTTTATTATATTATAAAAATTATTAGCACGGACAATAATTAAATCTATTTAAGCTATAAATGCCATACTATTTGTTATATTTTATTATTCACTAAACAATTAAAGTATTTCATATAAATTTTTACACTGACTGCCATAATTGTAAGAGAAAGCCTTGTATTTATATAATAAGCGATTATAATTTGCTTGGTATGTGTGTTATAGCGCTCCTAGCTATAATTTTTTTTTCCGTGTACTAGTTATAGAATATACTATATGTAATTTGTGTCATGCGGAGCATCACGTATTTTCATGGATTGTTTGGATTAAACGAAATTTGTGGGTTTACCGCTTAAGTTTATTTTCGACGATTTGAATAATTTGAACTCAACTTGCGAACTTGATTTTCTGCATAAATAAGGTCTATATTGGAAAATCTTGCTGTTTGGATAGGCAGAATGATTTAAAACTGAAAACCTAAGCATTTTTTTAAACAAGGTAGATCAAATGTTTCTAGTCAGAGATTATTTTAACGTGCAGTTAGGATTTTTGTATTATAAAACATAATATTTGAGAAACATACTAAAAAAAATATTTCAAAATTAACAAAAATTTATATTAATAAAACTCAAATCAACAAGACTTTCTAATTTTTCATTTACAGTGTTTTAGCTAAAAAAAAAAATGCATGAGGCGTATTTTCAGGTGTTTCTAACAATTTAAAATTTACTAATTTATTAATTTTTTTTTTTTCATTTTATATTATTTTACCTAAAGCGAGACAAAATGAGGGTATTGCGGGGGTGTGAAATTTTAAATTGTTTGGACTTTTTACAAAACCAAACCATTGTTAACGTAAACCAACGCCCCATTAAAAAAATGAAACAGAAATTTTAACTTTCTTTTGCTATATATTCTAACAAAAAAACTGGATTTTCCACACCTAATTATATTCAAGACAGTAAGTTTTAGTAATAAAACCAGAAATCAGTGCAAAAATATAGTTCATTTTTGTGGACCTGATGCGCACCGTAACCCCACTCAAATGTTTTAAAACTAAAACAGACCATCAAATTTATAACATTATTTAAACAATTGTCTGTGGTGTGGCCTTTCTTAAGTTTTCATTTTCTTTAAGATTTTAAAACTTAAGCGAGAGGTTAGTAAAAATTTGAAAAAAAAATATCGCTTGCTACGCTAGGGCAAAGAAGTAAGCTATTTGGTTTTTTTGCTGTATTATTTTTGTCAAGATATCCTTAAAATATGATCATGAAATAAGTAAAACTATATAGAAAGGTATATAGACCTTCAATGCATTTTTGTGAAATTTTAAAACAGTTAAAAATAAAATAGACAACAAAATTTTTTTTCTCCTGCGACGTTAGGGTTTTCTTACTTGTTTATTTGAGATTATAATATTTAAGCGTAAAATTCCTTAATATTTTCGCCTGCGGCGCTAGAGCTTCCTTACATTCCTGCAAAATTTTATATTGTAAATAATTTTAAAATTAAAATAGACCATCTTATTTGTAAAATTTTCGCCGCAGGCGCTAGAACTTTCTTACTTATTTATTTATTTTTAAAATTTAAATTACATAATTTAAGCGTGGAATTACTAAAAAAATTTGCTTGCGGCTCTAATCCTTTCTTACATTTAACTTAGTAGGTGCCACTTTAGGACCTCCACCAGGTTTTTAGCTAATGTCCTAAGAAGTATGTGTTTAAAAATGTACATTGTCGTCTGCAATTTTGATAATTATTATCCGGATTTTTGACCGTTTTTATTCGGCATTTTGACTACTTCCAGTTGGCATTTTCACCAGTCACTCTTAGAACAAATTGCTTAAATCTTGTGGCGTTTTTGTTAGTTAAACTAGATGAAAAGTTGCAAGCGCCCTGTCAAAACATCGGCACTATTGTACACTAGAGCCATCTAGTTTGCAAATTTCAAACTAGGTGTTTTGTTTGATTTTAAATTCTGTATCTTTAAACCATTGTATTCTAGCAAAAAACTGTATATAACATTTTTTATAGGGCTTAAAAAGAGCTTTTATTTAAAATATAATTTTTTTAAATCAGGTTATAAATATGTGAGTTATGCAAAAAGAAACCTTTTACTGCTTTAAACGCCAACATCTCGAAAACAATGCGTTTTAGGGAAACGTTGTTTATAACATTTTTTGACCAATTTAAAATTATTTTTTATATAAGTGCTAAATTAACCAAATACAATAATAATTGCCTTAATTATAAACAAAAAACGCTAAAAATAGGAGTTTTACCCTATTTTTGCCCCCTTCCCCCAATCGTTTACCCCCAAAATCTAATCAGCTCTTCGGAATACGATAAGAAACAATATGCAAAAAACCGCAAGTCGATATCTCATGTAGAAATGGAGTTAGAGAGTTTACACCCAGACAGACAGACAAACGGGCGCAAAATTTTTTTTTACTGATTTCGACTCAGAATGGTCTAAAACGTCGATTTTGACTTTTCGGCGAAGATTTCAATGCATCGGCACTCTTAGTAGCACTAAGTGCCGATGTAATACACATTTAAACAAAAATCAACAATTATTTATTTTACAGCTTTTGACATTACTACTTACTTAAAAAATATACAGGATGTCCGGTAAATGATGTCATTAATTTTAAGGGGTGATTCTACATAGGAAAATATGAAAAAAGTTCATATAAACATATGCCTAAAAATACGTCGTAAGGGAGCTAAGCCCCTTTGAAAGTGGCTAAAAAGTTCGGTTTTTATTTAATAACTCAGGAACCCTTTGAGATATAGCAACGAGATTTTGCACGTGAATTCATATTAATAAGGCCCATCTTCGTATGTTGTTTTCGTGTACTTATTTCAACCAGGGGTGTGTAAAACATATGTCTAAAAATGCGTCGTAAGGGAGCTAAGCCCCTTTGAAAGTGGCTAAAAAATTCGGTTTTTATTTAATAACTCAGAAACCATTTGAGATATAGCAACGAGGTTTTGCACGTGAACTCATATTAATAAAGCCTATCTTCGTATGTTGTTTTCGTGTACTTATTTTAACCAGGGGTGTGTAAAACGGTTGGGTCTTATTAGTTTTTTATCTCAAACTTTTTTCTGTGTATTTTTTTGTAATTTTATTTTTAGAATATCATACCTCAGGTCAAAAAACAAAAAAAAGGTACTCTTGTTCTAATACTGTTGGACTTTTAAAAAAAAATCATTTGAAGGGTAAATTTCACGGATCGAGGACGAAAAATGTATAAAACTGCTTTTTATTCAAAAATAGAAAAAATCACTTTTTCACCCCACATTGTATAAACGCTCAGCTTTTTTTTTTTTCGGAGGGTATATTATTTTTTTTGTTTTGGTAGTGGCGCCAAGGAGGGCGCTAATTTTTATAGAAACGCTCAGGGACAAGGATTTTTTTTTTCGTAGGCTGTTTTTTGTTCTGGTAGGGGCGCTAATTTTTGTAGAAATTCTCAGGGACAAAGCTTTTGTTTCGGAGGGTGTTTTTGTTTTTTTTGGTAGGGACGCCAAATTTTTGTAGAAACGCTTAGAGAGAAAGCTTTTTTTTGGAGGGTGTTTTTTTCTTTTGGTAGGGGCACCAAATTTAATAAAAATTTCCAAACACCGTTGCAAAAATATGCCCCAAAATCGTGTGAAAGAACGGCAAAATTATAGTTAAAGCGATCAATAGGCTCACGGGAATATCTCCATATAGTTTTAAGGTGTAAATGGAACGTGAGAGCGAATAATCCGCACTTTGTTGGCTGGTTAATCAAATATTTAATGCTTTATACACACAGAAAAAGGTTATAATATTATCTACAGCCATTCTTTTGCAACTGGTACCAAGTAATAGAAAAAAAAAGTTAAATAAAATAAGAAAGATCCTATTTTGTATTAAGATAAAAGCTTATAGGAAAGACGCCTAATTTCGGATAGTTTCCTAATTTCGTATAGTACCAAAAGTCAAACTAAATCCGTCCTGTACAAAAAACTTTTACCTCAAGAATGAACATGATGAAATCTACCGTATGCTTTGTTTGAACTACGGTGAGGGGCTGATGGGGAGTGAATATTGTTTACACTTAGTACTCGTAAAGAGAGAGAAAGAATGTGTAAACTCACAGTCTAATGTCGTAAACTTTGTCAAGCAATACAGTGTTGCCGGTTGCAACACCTGCTTTAGATATTTTATTGTAAATTTTAAGAAATATTAGTTTTATTTGAGTTTTATATGAACTAGTAGTTTAATTTTAATAAATTTAATTATATTACATTATCAAACATTGTATTGTCTTTATTGTATATAATAAACGTACATGTTTATATTACAAGAATTGGCAATTCAGTTTAGTATAACTAAATTCCATATATAAAAAATAATATCATGTTAATAAAAAAAAATAAAAAAGTTTAACTTAAAAGTTACAGTTACATTATTAAACATAATTATAGTGTCGTAGTATAGTAGTTTTTTAAAATTTTAATGTAGGTATAAAGATTTATCATTATGATAAAGTGAAAATTACGCAACATCGCTCTGGTCACCAGAAGGTCAAAACTAGCGATACTTATGTTTACACCAGAAGCAGTATCGCGTACGTTTATGTAAACAAACAAACAAAAAGATGACACCTTCATAAACATTGGTCTGAAATAACTTTTTGAGGTAAAAGTTCTTTAGTCCTGTAGTATGGTAATGGTAGAGCTTCTCCCCGTTAAATGGCAGCACAAATCGTTTAAATTGCAAATGGCAAAATTATGGCTCATATAGTATTCGTAAAAATATGCTTAATGATTAAATTCGAGATAAATTACATATTTCTTATTTGCAAAACAAAATGTCAAGGAATAACAAGAAAGTTAAGCCAGTTACAGCGTGGCCTTTGAATGGGACGGGTGTAGCTTTTTTGACACATTCCAGTGCACCGAATTCGCCATCTTTTATTATGTGCCTTGTGTATTTTTGTTTTGCCATCTTCTATGATGTGCCTAGAGTATTTTTATATTAATGTATTATGTACAAGTTAAAGTGAACCATATGTTTATGGTTATTAATCGTGTGAACTGTTGAATTTTAAGTTAATAATAATGGACGTTTGAAGATAATTTTTTTGTGTGTTTTTAATGATAACTTTTTATATTAGCGTGGAAATTACTACAGTAGTAATTTATCAGTGATAGTGCGCAAGTCAGGATACATATCCGATTGGTACTTGCGCACTGGAAACCTCATGATTATATAGAGAAACCCTGGTTAATTATTCGGAAGAAAAAGACCAAATAAATAGAGAGAGAGAGAGAAAGTTAAGTAGTGGGATCTAGATTTACTCTGAAAACAAAATTTGGATATTTCCGAAATTAGGAACCCTTTTTCAAATGCACAAATGGTTTTTTTAACCGTGTTTTTTTGAAAAAATAAACTGTAACTAGATGAAACGTTGCAAGCACCCTGTCAAAACATCGGCACTATTGTACACTAGAGCCATCTAGTAAAAGTCAAATTTCAAACTAGGTGTTTTGTTTGATTTTAAATTCTGTATCTTTAAAACATTATATTCTAGTAAAAAACTGTATATAACATGATTATATAGAGAAACCCTGGTTAATTATTCGGAAGAAAAAGACCAAATAAATAGAGAGAGAGAGAGAAAGTTAAGTAGTGGGATCTAGATTTACTCTGAAAACAAAATTTGGATATTTCCGAAATTAGGAACCCTTTTTCAAATGCACAAATGGTTTTTTTAACCGTGTTTTTTTGAAAAAATAAACTGTAACTAGATGAAACGTTGCAAGCACCCTGTCAAAACATCGGCACTATTGTACACTAGAGCCATCTAGTAAAAGTCAAATTTCAAACTAGGTGTTTTGTTTGATTTTAAATTCTGTATCTTTAAAACATTATATTCTAGTAAAAAACTGTATATAACATTTTTTATAGGGCTTAAAAAGAGTTTTTATTTAAAATATAATTTTTTGAAATCGGGTTATAAATATGTGATATGCTAAAAAAACCTTTTACTGCTTTAAACGCCAATATCTCGAAAACTATGCGTTTTAGGAAAACGTTGTTTATAACATTTTTTGACCAATTTAAAATTATCTTTTATATAAGTGCTAAATTAACCAAATACAATAATAATTGCCTTAGTTATAAACAAAAAACGCTAAAAATAGGAGTTTTACCCTATTTTTACCCCGTTACCCCCAATCGTTTACCCCCAAAATCTAATCAGCTCTTCGGAATACGATAAGAAACAATATGCAAAAAACCGCAAGTCGATATCTCATGTAGAAATGGAGTTAGAGAGTTTACACCCAGACAGACAGACGGACGCAAAAAATTTTTTTACTGATTTCGACTCAGAATGGTCTAAAACGTCGAGAAATGTGAAAAAAACGTGGTCAAAGATTTTGACTTTTCGGCGAAGATTTCAATACATCGGCACTCTTAGTAGCACTAAGTGCCGATGTAATAAAATTGTTTTGTTATAGCACACACATATTTTTTAGTTAAAATAAAAAGACTCACACAATTTTGTCACGCCTGATACGTCACACCAGATACTATTATTTTTCCAAATATACTATTAACAGAATTTTAAATAAATGTGAGCAATACAAAATCCAAATGATGAGTATTTTTCTCTTTACATCAGACACACTTCTCAAAGTAGCTGTAGCAAGAAATCTATAATGGAGCTCTCTACAACTAGAATTATGAAACAAAAGACGTCTACCCTATCTCTATCTCATTTGTGCTACACTTTCCAGCCTACCAAATAAATACTGTATTTGTTTTTCATACAACAAATACAGTATTTATTTGGTTGGCCGGAAAGTGTAGCAGTGAGCGGCACGAACGAACATAGCTAATGTGAATCTGTAGAATAAGATAATTCTACTAAAATTTAGATGGCGCCAGTAATTTCTTTAATATAGTTACACTTTTCGCCCGGCCAAATAAATATTGTATTTGTTCAACAAAGAACAAATACAGAATTTGTTTGGTTGGGTGGAAGTGGGAATGTATGTATGTATTATATCCTTTTTGGGTAGAACTTTTGTCCCTGTCTAATCTAACGGGAGAAATCTCAATTAGCTTTACAATGACACTTGACATGAGGAAAGAAGTTCCTA
>OY294044.1:107791781-107970876 GCA_958510825.1 Brachypterus glaber | reverse complement strand
GCCAGGCCGGAAACAGTGGGGACTCTGGTTCGAATCCAAACTGAGACCTGACTTTTTTTCTAATTTTCTCTTTTGTCCGATATGCCACTAATATTTTCTTTCAGTGATAAGGTTTTTTTAAATTATTTTATATTTTTGGAAAAAGATTTTAGGTATATAAACATCATCATCATCAGAAGCGGTGTGGTTATTACCAAGTAATAGCCACGGCACTCAGACCTGAGATCCATTGTGCATGCCGCAGTCATCTAGATGACACATCATTTGATTAGGATGATATTCCATGGGGGCAGGCATCTAAAAAGGCGATGATCTGCCCCAATAAAAGTTCAACTAAATCGCTAGGTTGCACTGATGGTGAACCTAAAAATCGCAGTCTTTTTTGTGAGAAGACAGGACATTGTCCCAAAATGTGGGATGCAGTTTTTTTATCATAGTCGCAGAATCTACAGCGTTTGTTTTGGATAATTTTCATTTTATAAAGAGGATTGTTGAAAGTACCATGACCAGTTAGAAAACTGGTAATAGTTCTGAGTTTTTTCTTATTTAATTGAATAAGTGTTTTTGTATTGGAAAATAGGGGCTCTTCGATGAGCAATTTTGTTTTAGGTATATCAAAGAAAAAACCTTGTTTAATTTTTTCCGTTTTTCAATTAATTATACAGTGCGTGCATTAAGTCTGGAATCACCCGAATAACTTTTTAGTTACAAGTAAAATACAAAAATCCTCGGACAGGTCGATTTATATTTTTAATTCTGCAAATTTTGGTTTAAAAAAAGTTATCAAAATTGGCAACCCCTTGCACCCTCACCCCCAACTTTTTTTTTCAAATAGCAACCTACCCCTTGTGATACATCATTGGAAAGGTAATTTAATAAGCTTTGCAACAGTGTATGATAAAGCCTAATTTGTTAAAGGGTCTATGAAAAAACGCATGTTTTATTTAAACATTGTTTGTGTGAAATATTACGCATAATATGGTAATTGTTGCCCTATTTCCTACTTGGCACCTTCCTGAGAATCTAAATAAGGTTGTTTTAAACTTATTGTAATATTTTATACCCTGTTGAAAAATGCAATTTTTTTTCTTTTTATTGACCAATTTTATGTTTACTATTTAATCGATTTTAATCCCGTTTTTTTACTGTCCACTGTCAAAGAGCTGAAGGACATCAATTTGAACATTTATAGTGAACTAAAGTTATACTTTACATGTTTTTATAATAAACTATATTGTGCATTTTATCATTAGCCCTTTACCAAATTAGGCTTTATTATACACCGTTGGAAAGCTTATTAAATTACCTTTCCAACGAAGTGTCACAAGGGGTAGGTTGCTATTTGAAAAAAAAAGTTGGGGGGTGAGGGTGCAAGGGGGTGCAAATTTTTATAACTTTTATTGCACCATAATTTGCAAAATTAAAAATAAAAATCGACCTATCCGAGGTTTTTTGTGTTTTACTTGTAACTAAAAAGTTAATCGGGTGATTCCAGACTTAATGCACGCACTGTATTATGGATACTTTCAACCAGCCTAGGATCCTGGCCTGTAGATAATCGATTTTCTGAAAAATGTTCATTCAGTTAAAATAATAGCCCATGTGAACATGTTATCCACGTGATCAAGTTTAACGTTCGATTTAAAGAAATCTTTACTAACTGTTGAGAAAATGTCAAGTGTTTCCAAAGTGGAATTGAAAAAGCTGTAAGTGTTTCTGTAAAAGAAAATCAAACAGAGATATCAGTTAACAATGTTAGTTTTAACGTAATTGAAACTAAGGTAGATAAATCGTATAATGTACACCGAAAGAAAGTAATTACTTTGTAACCCTTTAGGGGGCAAGAGGTAGGGCGTTGTGTTGGAATAATTTCAAAAATTGCGTTTTATTAAAATACACTGCCCAGTAAGCTTTCCCATTTTACACCTCAGCGCGTAAAATGGATTTTTTATTATTAGATTTACTTTTAGCAACCTTAAAAATATACCAATTTTCACAAAAACTACCCCACGCCTCTTTTGGGGTGCAGTTAGAACTTTTTTATTATCAGATTCTCTTTCAGCAACCTTAAAAACCTCAATACACCAATTTTTACAAAAACAACCCCCACCCCCCAGGGGGTGAAATTAGAAAAATTTATTAAAAGATTCACTTTTAGCGACCTCAAAACCCCAATATATAAATTTTCAAGAAAACTACCCCCTGCCCCTCAGAGGGTGAAGAGAATTTTTTGATTATCAGATTCACTTTCAGCCACCTGCAAACCCCCAATATACCAATTTTCACGAAACCTACCCCCCGCCCCATTGAGGATGGAGTAAGAATTTTTTATAGTCAGATTCACTTTAAGCCACCCTTAAAAACCTCAATATACCAATTTTCACAAAAAATACCCCCCGCCCCTTTGGGGGTGAAATTAGAAAAAAGTTATTATCAGATTCAAATTCGTCAACCCCAAAAGCCCCTATATACCAATTTTGAGGAAAATATTGAAAATATTTTAAAATATTTACCCCCTCACCCCCTTGGGGGTGGAGTTAAAAAAAAATATATTATCAGATTTAATTTCAGCAACCTCAAAAAACCCTATATAGCAATTTTCTAATAAAAATGTATTTTTGCCCACCCTAATGTTCACCAAAAACAATCCCGAGCGAGAACTTTTGGTAACATACCTGTATGCCAAATTTCGACCGATCGACGGAGCGACAATTTTTTTTGCTTTAAATTGATTTATATCGACATAAAACGTCATTAAACGCAAAATTACGAAAAAAAAAATTTTGAAAATTTTTGCACGAATACAAGGCTTTCCAAAATTTTGAAAATTTTCAAAATGGGAAAGCAATAGATCATTAACTCACTTTGAAAAGCAAATAAAAATCTTTGGACACCCTTCGTAAAAAAAAATCCAGTAAAATAAACAAAAGTGCTTCAAGTCAGCATAAACTGCACATAAAATATTTTTAACGTATTTTTTTATTGCATTTGCCATAAAATACTTACAAATTGTTTTAATATTGTGTCTTTTTTAATAGCTTTACTTTTAGTAGGAGAACTTACATATCTTTTTGTACATATTTGATATTTCTCTATTCTCAATTTGAACATTTTTTATTTAAAATATGCATATTTTAAAAGCTAAAAATATTAAATACAGGGTGATCCATAACTGGCATGCCAAAATTTAAGAGGTGATTCTAGATCCAAAAATATAAAAAAAGTTCCTATAAAGGTTGGTCCGGAAATGAGCCCTAAGGGATCTAGGGCCCTTTAAAATTGTAATAAAAATAAGGTTTTTAATTAATAACTCGGGTACCGTTTAAGCTAGAACGGCGAGCTTTTGCATGTATACTAGTATTAATAAGGGCAATAAGTTTATGTTAATTTATTTTTTTAATTTATCCAGAGGCGTGCCCAGACGGACAAAATATATGAGGCTTAAAACATTTTTGCCCCAAACTTTTCTATGTGTATGTTTTTTGGATTTGTTGTAAAAAATATAGATTTCTAGAGTAAAAATACATATAAAATATCATATAGTGTAACACTGTAGGAGCAACCGTTATCAAAAAAAAATGCAATTAAGAGGAAGTAACATTTTGTGCCACCAAAAACGTTACTTTTTAAAAGGATATTACTCCTTTAATATTAAATTTAGGTGTTTTGGTGTATAATACTAATTTGCTCAGTTTTAAATGAAGAATCACCCTGCAGCATTAAAATTTTATTGGTGCTTTTTTTTGTTCCCCATTCAATACGTCATCTTCGAAGGGCCGTAGCTACCTTAGGGCTCATTTCCGGACCAACCTTTATAGAAACTTTTTTTCATATTTTTGGATGTAGAATCACCTCTTAAATTTCGGTACGCGAGTTCTGGAACAGGCTGTATCTTAATACAGAATTCTGCATAATGCAAGACGGTAAAAAGACGGTGTAAAAATATATATGCTAGCTAGCTATCTTAAGTTTTCTTATTTACGCATTCCAAATTCAAAAGTTAAGAGGGTGTGTCTTTTGGACTACACAGCGAACTAATAACTCTTCTCTCTAGAATAGGCATTTCATTTGTAAAAACTGACAAAAACGTAGCCAACATATACATTTTTCTGTATTACTCGCACAGCTTTGTTCTAACAGAGACAACAATAACAGTTACTGGTAATTGTTATTGTTCAGGCCTGAATATACCTACTATTTGTTTACAAACACACCGAGATGTTGGCGAAACTTTATATTAACGGTATGCGTATTCTAGAGAGAAGAGTTGTTAGTTCGTTGGGACCACACTATATATTATTACTAATAAATTATTACTATCTATATTCCGACCCAATAAAAAAATAAAGATGAAATTTAGAGTACTTAGGTTAGCACAAAACGCACATAAAGTATTTCTAACGCAATTTTATGATGTCATCAAAAGTGACAAATTGTAAGCATTAGGACTTTTCTAATAGCTTTATTTAGGCGAAAAAAGTATATAAAAAATGTGTCTTTCTGGCAGATAGGGAAAATATATTAAATTTGAATAAGACCCAGCGGACACCTTAAATACAGACAAGGCAGACAGAGAATAAGTATTTTTATATACTTGTTGTTGTTGTTGTTAAGTATAAAAAAATAAGATTAACATATTAACACGTTCGCTGTCGAAAACCCACCTGTCGCATGTAGATATTTTAAGGAATGATTCTACATTAAAAAATATGAAAAAAAGTTCCTATAAAGGTTGGTTCGTAAATGAGTCCCAAGGGATCTACGGCTCTTCGAAAATGACATAGAATGGGAAACAAAAAAAAAAGCATCAATAAAATTTTAATGCTGCTGAGTGATTCTTCATTTAAAACTAAGCAAAAAAGTATTCTTCACCAAAACACCTAAATTTAATATTAAAGGAGTAATGGCCTTTTAAAAAGTAACGTTTTTAGTGGCTCCTACAGTGTTACACTATATGACATTTTTTATGTATATTTACTGAAGGAATCTATATTTTTTACAAAAAATACAAAAAACATACACATAAAAAAGTTTGGGGCAAAAATGTGTTAAGCCTCACATATTTTGTCCGTCCAGGCACGCCTCTGGATAAATTCAAAAAATTAATTAACACAGACTTATTGCCCTTATTAATACTAGTATACGTTCAAAAGCTCGTCGCTCTAGCTAAAAGGGTACCAGAGTTATTAAATAAAAACCTTATTTTTATTGCAATTTTAAAGGGCCGTAGCTCCCATAGGGCTCATTTCCGGACCAACCTTTATAGGAACTTTTTTTTCATATTTTTTAATGTAGAATCATTCCTTAAAATATCTACATGCGACTCTGTTACACCCTGTATAGTTAATATTGCTGAAAAAAAAATTTATTGCTAATCACAAATCAATCAAAAAAAAAAATCGTATGTCAGGGACTAGACCAGTACATTTTTATATTTTCGGGATCGCTGAAAACGAATCTGACTTCAGAATTGTTCCATCAGGTCAAAAAAAATTTCTACCCTTAAATTTCCTAAATTCAGATGATTTTCACTTAATTTCGAACAAGAAAAATAAACTTTTTAAGCACCTAAAAAATGAATTCTCGGAAAAAATGTCGAAGCGAAAGTCATAAACAAACTATTTCGGTACCTATACGTCCTCTTGTCGAATTTTTGAGTTCTTTTAATTTTTGGGTAAAAACCGTCAAAAATAACCGTATTTTCTCTATTTTTAACCACTTTCATTTTCATAAAAATGGAAGATAAACACGAGGTTTTTTCTTTTATGTAAAATAAACCTTTTTAAAAAGTTCCCAAAACACAAATAGTGCTTTGAAAATCCACAATATCGGTGACCCTATGAAAAGCTCCAGTTCAAAAGCAGGTTAAAATAGTTACGCAAGGTTGACTCCAACTAACCCTACAAAGCGCGATCATTGAATTGCTGGCCATAAGCAATTTGCTTAGTATTTTTGTTCAGTAAACGCTATTTTAATGTTTTCCTTTTGAAAAAGGAAAACAAATTTAGACATACACGTATAAATTCATTTTCTTTTTTTATCAATAATGGAAAAGCCTTAGTTGAGCTTAAAAAATTACTAAATAACTAGATGAAACGTTGCAAGCACCCTGTCAAAACATCGGCACTTTTGTACACTAGAGCCATCTAGTTTGCAAATTTCAAACTAGGTGTTTTGTTTGATTTTAAATTCTGTATCTTTAAAACATTATATTCTAGCAAAAAACTGTATATAACATTTTTTATAGGGCTTAAAAAGAGCTTTTATTTAAAATATAATTTTTTGAAATCGGGTTATAAATATGTGAGATATGCAAAAAAAACCTTCTACTGCTTTAAACGCCAATAACTCGAAAACAATGAGTTTTAAGAAAACGTTGTTTATAAGATTTTTTGACCAATTTAAACTTATCTTTTATATAAGTGCTAAATTAACCAAATACATAATAATTGCCTTAATTATAAACAAAAAACGCTAAAAATAGTTAAAGTTTTACCCTATTTTTACCCCCTTACCCCCAAAATCTAATCAGCTCTTCGGAATACGATAAGAAACAATATGCAAAAAACCGCAAGTCGATATCTCATGTAGAAATGGAGCAAGAGAGTTTACACCTAGACAGACAGACAGACAGACGGACGAAAAAAAATTTTTTTACTGATTTTGACTCAGAATGGTCTAAAACATCGAGAAATGTGAAAAAAACGTGGTCAAAGATTTTGACTTTTCGGCGAAGATGTCAATACATCGGCACTCTTAGTAGCACTAAGTGCCGATGTAAAACGGAAAACTATGAGTTTCTCAATTTTCTCAAGAAGTCTACTATTTGAAGGGCATTGTTTATGTAGTTTGAATTTTTTGCTTTTTTAAAAGTGTAGCTCTTATACAGTACAGTTCAAAATAAATAATTTCAATAACTCTGAAAATAATATAACATAATATAGTATAAGTATTCTTAAATTCCTCGGACAGGTCGATTTTAATTGTAAGCAGTACATATTTTTATTTTACTCACGTGAGTGACGTCATAATCTTCTGCCGTCAAGGTACACCATTTTTAAAAGTTTAAATAAGCCAAGTAATACTGTAAGCCCTAGGGCTTTCAAAAGTTTGATTGGAAAGATAAAATAGTTCGCTTACCATGTGTATGTCTTCCTATTCTGGGGTACCCCGTACATCATCTGCTCATGTCTTGGTGGTATCGATATGGAAAGGTGGTTGGATTGTGGGATTTATAGTCTTTTTGCATTTATAATTAATTGTCCATTTTTGGTAAAAACTAACCTCACAAACCGAACGCGTGCTTGCCGGTTCACTGTTATTTCACATCTCTTTGTCGTGACGGCAAGAATATTGTGTAAAGTCACGTTGTATGCTAGGCAACCAGTTATACAGCAAAATAAATACCTGGTTGCATTAAAGGTTAATTAAATAAATACTACGTGGAGGTAACAGTTACCTTATTTAAAAGGTATTTTGATTCTGGATCATAACACCACAGATGGTAAAAACAGAGTATTGATTTTATTTTTGATTTGAGTTTCTAAAAATATTTTTTGTGACTCTTGCGAAAAGAAACTATTTATAAAAGAAAGTAACTATTATTTTGTTAGCAACAGTATTTTTTATTAAACGAAAGCTTTTCCCAATAAAAATTAAAATAAATAAAAAAATAAAAATAAAAGTTAAAAGGAAAAAAATAGTTTCGCAAGATTGACTTTCCACCTAGCTCGTTATAACGTAACAAAAGCCTAGTTGCCAAAAAAACCGACTACGATAAAATGCACCTGCTCCATATGATTAATAAAGAAAATAAAAAATACGAACCGTTCACGAACAAAACTATTTTTAAAGGAGGATATCGCATTTTGGGCTAAATCGCCTGCAACGATAAGACTTTACAAGCTTATAGATACATAAAAAACAAATACTTAGCCAAAATTTCAGCCCTTTTTACATCCCGGAACATACTTTAATTAATTTTTTTAATAAAGAATTTGATATCTGTCAATGTACGATTTGGCAACATTGCACGAAACTTTAAGTGTCAAATGTCATCTCGTCAAAATAAAAATAACTTTGCACGTTAACTACTACAGTGGGGCCAAAGGAAAGGGTCTGTGCTGTGATCACTGCTCTTGACTATTATATTAAAATATTTTGTGGTGTTTTATTAGTTTTCACGGATTCAATATACTGTAATTCAATGTGTAATTAGGCTGGACTTGTGTGACTAGTTTCTTATGTTTCAGTACGATTATGGAGTTATTTTTGAGGGATTTATACTATAATACCACTGTAAGCAAACCAGCTGTTTCAGCGATAACCCAAAGCATGTAGTTCCTTGGGACAGTGTTACCCAAGACAAGCAATTTAATGTGGCTTTCAACATGTTAAATTACTTTATTTCCATGATATGATTCAAAACTAGATTATGAAAAAGTTACACATAGACTTTTAACTTTTAATATTAATTAAATATACTTATTTAAAAATAGATATATTTAATTAATATTGTGTTGTGTTTTTATTATACATTCTACCTAAATGTATTTATGTTGGTTTTTTGACAAACAAAAAATATTGCTTATTTTCAATATGATATCACATTTAGCGCAAGAATAATGCGATGTTGTCGGGTTTACGATAACAAATAATTCCTGAGTTTTTAATTTGTTTTTTCATTTTGTTCTTTATTAACAAACAACACAGTTTTTTATCATTTCTTTTCATCATTTTGCAATTTTTTAAACAAAAACATATTTTTCTTATTTAGCCCAAAACTCCTATTTAAAACGATACCCTTCTTAACACGTAGAATACCGAATTCATATATGCATAATAAAAATCTATGAATTTATCCGATTTTGTCTTAAATTCCTTATGATAACGATAAATATTTTCGAACTTGGAATGTTATATAAAAAAGCTAAAACTTGGGCGAATTAAACGTCATTTTTAAATTTTATATGGACCTTATGATAGCGAGTTCATTATTTAAATCTATTGAACTTTGATTTTCCGTTTTTCTGATGATAAAGATCAATATTTTTGAAACATGGAAACTTATAAAGCCTATAAAAGGCTATATAAAACCTATAATAAGCTATACAGTGCGGTCCAAAAGTCACCCCACCCCCCCTTTTAACTTTTGAACGAGCTGAGATATCGACTTCAAATTTGGAACTTTTAAATAAGACAACTTAAACTATTTTTTAGCATATATTTAATACTTTCAGCTCTTAAAATGTGGGCAGGGGGGCATGGGGGCACATTTTTTTAAATGGAAAGGGGGGTAGTGTAATACATCATTTTATAGCTTAAAAATTCTCCATTTAACTCCATATTTTTAAATTTAAAAAAGGAAAATTTTTGGGTTTAAAATGGGGTTGAAAATGGGTGTTAATGTCAAAATTCCTCTAAAAAAACAAATAATTTTTTAAAAATGCCTAATTTCATCATAAAAAAATGTTAATTATACTTTTAAACTAATTTTAGTGACATAAATAAAAATTTATAAAAAAAACTTAAAAAATCAAATGTTTTAGCACAAAAAATTGAAAAATCAAAACCCTTAAAAACATTTTTAAAAAATTTAAAAATATTATTTTAAATAGAGAATTTTATAGCTTTAAAATGATGTATCACACGACCCCCCTTTCTATTTAAAAAAAAGTCCCTCCATGCCCCCCTGCCCACATTTTAAGAGCTGAAAATATCAAATATATGCTAAAAGATAGTTCAAATTGTCTTATTTAAAAGTTCTTAATTTCAAGTCGATATCTCAACTCGTTCAAAAGTTAAAAGGGGGGTGACTTTTGGACCGCACTGTATAAAGCCTATAATACCGTTAAAATCGGCCGAGTAGTGTAGGCTCTAGAGGATAACAAAAAAAAACATATACAAACACATTAATACATGAAAACATGTAAAAAACATAACCCTCATTTCACGTTGCTATAGTCGGATAAAAACCCGACATGTTTTAGTATTTTTATCTTGAATAGGCTATTTAAATGGAAGGAAATTTACACATAAAAAAGCTACATTTTCCTTTTTTTTAACAAAGAAAAACCTCGATTTAATCGAAGCATTACATGCGTTTCAAGATTTTTTGTTGGAAAACCTTCGGAAACAATTTTGCTAGTTTTTTTAAAACATTACTTACAGGATAAAAATAAATTACATAGTTCGTAAATGGTAATATGTTGCCAAAGACCGGTACGTTAAAAATTACCATTATACATGTACAATGTATTTACACAAAATTAAATCTTTTTACACATTTTTACACAAATTAATGAATAATGCATAGTCCAGTATATTAAATTTACTTAGTGTACACTAAGTAAATTAATGTATTTTTACATTATTTTATGTTTATGTTTATGTTTATTTTTAACCTCGTACTATTCTACTTAATTAAGCATCCCCTAAGTCCAGGACTTGTGTGGGCTAGTAGTAGTAGAGGGAACCACCGGCTTTAATTGACTTTCGAACCAATATATCTAGGGAGTACGCCTTCGGCAAATTTCAATTATTAATTAACTGAAAAAGGCAATCGACGCCAGTGAGGTTTGAACTCACGATCATTAGCTCAGTGTCAATGCTATATCGATGCCTTAGACCGCTGAGGTAATCTCCCATTACATAATAATATTTCCTACAGGATGCTTCTTGAAATTTATTTGGGTTATTTGTGATAAACACTGTTATCTGTAAAGCAAATAAAAACTTCATTGCATTACATAATCATGCCAACGTTTCACCTAATATTTAGGCTTCTTTAGGGCTAAATTATTAAATATGCATTAAAACAAACAAATTAAACAAAAACATTACATCAACAAAGAAAATACACTGGACTTTTTTCAACAGGAGAATTCTCACTGTTGATTAATAATTAAAGCGATAGTTATCGCCAATAAATACCTCTCGTATCGCAACTACGTTGCGATAGTTCAAAAATTATCGTCTCGCACAAACGATAACGAGAGGCCTCTCGTTATCGCCTACCTCTCGCGATAACGATACTTATCGTTCCAGCGTAAAAGTTGAATATTTCAGCCATCTAATATTAGTTAAACGAATTTGACTCAAATGTCACATTTAAAAAGAATATGTCAAAAATTACTAAAATGCATATATCCTAGTAAAAGGATATTTTGCTGCATATATGTGACCATTATAAAAGGCTTTTATCTTTTTAAATCGTATCGCAGGCAGAAACTGCTACAACATTATCCTATTTTTATAGCAGATATAAAAATATGAACTCCTGGCAGTTGCACTAAATACCTAATTAACTTTATAGTAAGTACGGTAGTATGTGACTAATACGAGGGGGTAATTTAAAAGAAAGCAAAAAGGCAAAAGATTGATTTTTAGCACTCAAACACTAATAACAGCAGCTCTGGCCTTTTTACCTTCTTTTAAATTACCCCTCGTATTAGTTAGATACTACCGTACTTACTATAAGCCTAATTAGGTACTTAGTGCAAACAGCCAGGAGTTCATATTTTTATATCTGCTATAAAAATAGGATAATGTTGAAGCAGTTTCTGCCTGCGATACGATTTTAAAAGATAAAAGCCTATTATAATGAGCTTCATAATGCCTATTAAAGAATATATTTGCATTTCAAAAATCATTAAATTTCAAAATTAAATAATGATGTTTGTGTCAAATATTTCTATCTGATTTTAGGTGGCTTCAACATTCGACTGTCTTTAACTGTACGATAGTTATCGCTCTCGCTTCGGTCTCGTTACGGGCGAGAGGCCTCTCGTTATCGTTACAACGATACGATATTTTTACACCTCTCGCTATCGTTCTGTTCAACGATAACGAGACGATAGCGAGACGATAGGCTTTAGGCGGCAGCACTATATTTAACGGGGAGAAGCTCTGCTCTTACAATATTACCGGACGGATTTAGTTTGACTTTTGGCTTTAAATAAAAGTAGGTTTCTGTTTACCTCTGTAGATAGTATCTCAGATACACTACTATACGAAATTAGGAAACCATCCGAAATTAGGCGTCTTTCCTATACTCAAATTAAATTAATAAGCCTGATTTATTTTAATTTTTTGACAAATTTAAAGTCAAATTTCCAAACTTAAATTATAAGGTATTTATCCGTCTATGTAATCTTCAGATTAAAGATTAAATTCCTTTTCGTTTTATCCCCAGATCATTGGGAAATAATTTGAAAACGTAATTTATTTCCTTGAGAATCGATTTTAACATTTCCTTTTTAATACGGGACTGCCTCAGTTACAAAGAACCTCTTAGATAGGTACTAAAGGTCTAAATATACACACTAAAATACACTGCCCAGTAAAAAAGCTTTCCATTTTTCCGAGGGGCTGACCGCGAGGAAATCTTTTGTACAAGCCAAAGGAACTCTGGAGGAACTCCGGAGGAACTCCGAAGGAACTCCGAGGAACTCTGAAGAACTCCGAAGGAACTCAGAGGAACTCTGAGGAACTCTTTGCAAAAAGCAACTCTTTTGTACAAATTTCAGACGCGGTCAGAAACAATTGCGATTTCTCCCGTTAGATTAGACAGGGACAAAAGTTCTACCCAAAAAGGATAGAAGACATACATACACTCCCACTTCCACCCAACCAAACAAATTCTGTATTTGTTCTTTGTTGAACAAATACAATATTTACTTGGCCGGGCGAAAAGTGTAACTATATTATTTTAATTAAAGAAATTACTGGCGCCATCTAAATTTTAGTAGAATTATCTTATTCTACAGATTCACATTAGCTATGTTCGTTCGTGCCGCTTAGTGCTACACTCTCCGGCCAACCAAATAAATACTGTATTTGTTGTATGAAAAACAAATACAGTATTTATTTGGTTGGCTGGAAAGTGTAGCACAAATGAGATAGAGATAGGGTAGACGTCTTTTGTTTCATAATTCTAGTTGTAGAGAGCTCCATTATTATTTATTACCCATGCAGATTAACGTTTTTATTTTCAAACTAGATTATAAAAATATCCTACCTTTGGGCGCCAATTTGTTTTGAAGGAGGGGCGCCAAGTTTGGTAGAAACCGTCAGGGACTAAGCTGTTTTTCCTGAAGGTATTTTGTGGCGCCAATTTTTGTTTTTTGAAAGGGCGCCAAGTTTGGTGGGTGGGAACCGTCAGGGACAAAGCTTTTTTCCCGAAGGTAATTTTGGGGCGCCAATTTTTGTTTTGAAGGGGCGCCAAGTTTGAAGGTAAATTGGGGGCGCCATTTTTTATTTGTAGGGGCTTCAAGTTTGGTAGTAACCGTCAGGGACAAAGCTTTTTTTTATGAAGGTATTTTTTTGGGCTCCGAAGTTTGGTTGAAACCGTCAGGCACAAAGCTTTTTATTGGCAGGTGATTGCACAGCGGTAATTTCTACGGCTTATTTGCCAAAAATTACCCCTTCCAGAGAGGAACTCTTAAGGAACACAGAAGGAACTCCCAAGGAGCTCTGGAGGAACACCGGAGGAACTCCGAGGAACTCCGAAGGAACTCTGAGGAACTCTTTGCAAAAAGGAACTCTTTTGTACAAATTTCAAACGCGGTCAGCCCCTCGCAATTTTCACTTCGGCTCGTGAAATGGATTTTTTATTATTAGCAACCTTAAAAACCCCAATATACCAATTTTCAAGAAAACTACCCCCACCTATCAGGGGGTGGATTGAGAAAAAAAATATTTTAAGATTTAGCTTTAGCGACCTCAAAAACCCCAATATACCAATTTTCACGAAACCTACCCCCTCAGGGGGTGGAATTAGAAAAATTGTACTTCAGATTCAGTTTTGTCAACCCTAAAAACCCCTATTTTCACGAAAATATTGAAAACATTTAAAAGTATTTACCCCCTCACCCTTGCGAGGGTGAGTTAGGAAATTTTTATTATCAGATTCAATTTCAGCAACCTTAAAAACCCCTATATAGCAATTTTTAAATAAAAAAAAAATATATTTTTCCCCATTTGCCCTTACCGCAGCCCTATGTTAACCAAAAATAATCCCTAGCTAGAACTTTTGGTAACATACCTGTATGCCAAATTTCAAGTCTCTAGCTTAAAGCGTTCTTAAATTATCGTATACACAACATTTCCTGACAAACCGATCGACCAACAGTTCGACCGACCGATCGACAATTTTTTTTTTATCGAAATTGTTTTATATCGACATAAAACGTCATAAAACAAAAATATGTGCAAAAAAAAATTTAAATTTTTTGCAGGAATGCAAGACCCGTATTTTGAAAATTTTCAAAATGGGAAAGCAAAAACCCCAATATACAAATTTTCACGAAAACTACCCCTCGGAGGATGGAATTAGAAAAATTGTACTATCAGATCAACCCTAAAAACCCCTATACACCAATTTTCACAAAAATATTGAAAATATTTAAAAATATTTACCCCCTCTCTAGCTTAAAGCATTCTTAAATTATCGTGCACACAAAATTCCCCGGACAGACCGATCGACCGACCGTTCGACCGACCGAGCGACAATTTTTTTGGTTTGTTTTATATCGACATAAAACGTCATAAAACGAAAATATATGCAAAAAAAAAATTAAATTAAAATTAATTTTTTTGCAGGAATGCAAGACCCGAAAATTGAAAATTTTCTAAATGGGAAATCAAAATTGAGTTTAAAATTTTACACCCGCTTTATACTCAAACTGGTACGTATTTATTACACTCACAACAGTGTAAATATTATGGTGCTTAAAAAAAGTGTTAAACTTACGATACATTGATATGTTTTAACAAGTTCTAAAGTTTATTTTTTTAAGGTATATTTATTTTAAAGCTTCCCGCTTGTAAACAATCCTGAAATTACCATAGCAACGTAAGATACGCATGCGTTGTAAGCGAAATGACTAGACCCAATTTACACAACCGTAAAACGTTGACGTGCTATTAAAGAGAACAAAACAATGGTTTATTCCTCTAAATTACTGGAATAAAAGCGATTTTATAAGCAAATTTGGTCTCTACAGGAATACAAAAGTATTTTTAGCAACAGCTTTATCAGTTCTCTTTTTTTACATCAAAACATCATAAAAACAAAGTAAACAAAAATTATAAATTTTGGTTATGTTGACATTCAAAACAAGCCACATGCTTCAGTGTAAATCGGACTTTGTGGAGTATTTAGCGACAAATTTAAAATAACATTGATATGTTTTATCAAGTTCTAAAGTTTATTTTTTTAAGGTATAGTTATTTTAAACCTTCCCGCTTGTAAATAATCTCGAAATTACCATAGCAACGTAAGATACGCATGCGTTGTAAGCGAAATGACTAGGCCCAATTTACACAACCGTAAAACGTTGACGGGCCATTAACGAGAACAAAACAATGGTTTATTCCTCTAAATTATTGGAATAAAAGCGATTTTATAAGCAAATTTTGTTTCTACAGGAATACAAAAGTATTTTTAGCGACAGCTTTATCAATTCTCTTTTTTTACATCAAAACATCATAAAAACAAAGTAAGTAAACAAAAATTATAAATTTTGGTTATGTTGACATTCAAAACAAGCCACATGCTTCAGTGTAAATCGGACTTTGTGGAGTATTTAGCGACAAATTTAAAATAACTATACCAGTTGCTTTTCATCCGTGAAACGAGTAAGATGTACTTTCGGCAGGAATTAGTAATACGTTAAGCGCGTTTAATTTTCTAGCACCAAGTCTTTTAGTATTAGTTATTTATTTATTTATTTGCTATCTTAGATATGCCCCAGAATCGATTTTATATATTTTATAGTGATTGTATGGAAGATGTGCAGTAAAATGACGAACATGTGATTATATTGGAGTAAGAAGGAAGTTTATGTTTTTTAATCATTTATAATGCTGATAAATTTTGATTTGGAAGCAACTAATACGTGAAGAAGTTTTTATACGTACAAAATTTTTTATATACTAGCGCATGCGCAAATATATTGAGAAAAATGCAATTAAAGGAAAAATTTCGCGTTACAAAGACTAAAAATGATATTATAATATTAAAAACGACCATTTCAAGAATGCAGGGTGATTCTACATTAAAAACTTAACTAAAAGTTCGTTTATATGTAGGTCCCAAAATTGATTTTAAAGCTACTATGGCCCTTTTAAAATTTTTTACTTTTAGGAGACGCCCTTAGATAATATTTATGAAAGTACATGTAAAAAAAGTTCTTAGTTTTTATTGTAGGTAGAGTCATTTTTGGCCCTAAAATAGTGTAATTTTTTATTTAACGATACGAGGTTCTTTTGTATAAAGGCAATATATTTTCCAGCAGATTATGACAGATTTATAACCTTTTATGTGGCTTAACAAGCTGTAAAATATAGAAAATAAAATGTTGAAATTTATAATAAAACTTTTAATTTGTACTTTTTGGTGGATTTTAAAATGCAATTTAAAATAAACGTCAGAAACATACATGGTAGTGAATTTTAACTTAATAGTAAACGCTTATCCACAGGCTTTTTAACCAAACATAAGGCACAAGGACAATCCACAGTACTCTATGCGAGCCTAATGTAATGTTATAAGCCTGCGCACAAGATACATGACGGCACATCAAGCCAATCACGGCCTCGAATGTTAATAACATTATGCTATGTATTAGACTAGTTATGCCAGCCTTTGCTTTTGCGTATTTATATTTATTATTAAACACGTCAGCGCATAAATATGTTCCTCCAAACCCTGCTGCGCACGGTATATTTGTATATGTTTACCAGAACACTTTTGAGCATTTGTATGTATTATTAAACACTTCTGCGCATAAATATGTTCTACCAAACTATACTGCGCATGATATATTTGTAAATGTTTTCTACAACACTTTTGCGCATTTGTATGTATCATTTAACACTTCTGCGCAAAAATATGTTCTACCAAACTATACTGCGCATGATATATTTGTAAATGTTTTCTACAACACTTTTGCGCATTTGTATGTACATTAAACACTTCTGCGCATAAATATGTTCTACCAAACTATACTGCGCATGATATATTTGTAAATGTTTTCTACAACACTTTTGCGCATTTGTATGTATCATTTAACACTTCTGCGCAAAAATATGTTCTACCAAACTATACTGCGCATGATATATTTGTAAATGTTTTCTACAACACTTTTGCGCATTTGTATGTATCATTTAACACTTCTGCGCAAAAATATGTTCTACCAAACTATACTGCGCATGATATATTTGTAAATGTTTTCTACAACACTTTTGCGCATTTGTATGTATCATTTAACACTTCTGCGCAAAAATATGTTCTACCAAACTATACTGCGCATGATATATTTGTAAATGTTTTCTACAACACTTTTGCGCATTTGTATGTACATTAAACACTTCTGCGCATAAATATGTTCTACCAAACTATACTGCGCATGATATATTTGTAAATGTTTTCTACAACACTTTTGCGCATTTGTATGTATCATTTAACACTTCTGCGCAAAAATATGTTCTACCAAACTATACTGCGCATGATATATTTGTAAATGTTTTCTACAACACTTTTGCGCATTTGTATGTATCATTTAACACTTCTGCGCAAAAATATGTTCTACCAAACTATACTGCGCATGATATATTTGTAAATGTTTTCTACAACACTTTTGCGCATTTGTATGTATCATTTAACACTTCTGCGCATAAATATGATTCTGTGTAAATATTCTAATAAATAAATAAATATGTTCTACCAAACCCTTCTACGCATGATATATTTGTATATGGTTCCCAAAGACGAAGAATACTACAAAATTTTTGGGTCTACATCTAGACCAACATTTAAGCTGGAATTTACACCTAGAAGAGTTAATTAAAAAATTAAACTCTGTCCAATACTCTTTGCGAGTTCTTAAACCATATGTTAACTTTGAAACTATAAAAACAGTTTACTTTTCAAATTTTCAGTCTATTTTAAAATATGGCATTGTTTTTTGGGGTCAGAGTACGAACGTAGATAACGTATTTAAGGTTCAAAAGCGGACACTTCGCACAATTTTAAATTTAGGTTACAATGGATCTTGTCAAGGTTATTTTAGAGGTAATGGATTACTGACATTGACTGGTTTGTATATCTATGAGCTTCTGATGTTTTCCTTTAAGAATAGGCATTTATTTCAACATCTAAGGCCCTCTAGCAGTAGAAACCTTAATTTTAATATACCACGACATAGGTTGGCACAATTTGAAAAAGGTTGTCTATTCTCCTGTGTATCTGTGTTTAATAAACTACCAGACAATATAAAGTCAATTTTAAATTTAAGAGCCTTTAAAAGGCAGATTTTAGATATTTTAATTAATATAGAGCCATATTCAATGGCAGAATATTTAAATTATATTATCACAAACTAATGTGTATTCTTTTTATTTTGACTAGTTTCGTTTTCATGTTGGTTGTACTATATTTATTGTATGATTGATATAATCTATGAAATAAAGATATTTATTTATTATTTATTTATTTATTTATTATAAAGAACTTTCACTTTCGGGTTTAGACCGTGTTAATGGATTTTCACTTTCCGACGTTTCGTCTCTTACTACTAGAGACATCTTCAGGGATTAATCTGAAACTAAGTTTCGAATCAACTTGTGTCACTATTTATGACGAGCTGTGGTTATTCACCCGTGACGAGCTTTTTCCTATCAAAGACTTCCATATTGCAGGTAAGTGGTAACCAGTGTCCCGATTGATATTGTTAGGATGCTTGATGATTTCTATCGATTCCCGTATCTTCCTTGGCATTTTTCTGTTTTCTGTTAATATTTGTTTTGTTTCAGACAAATTGATTTTATGACCTGTTTCATGTACATGTTCGGCTACTGCCGATAAGGAAATTAGTTTCTTTCTTATATTGCGCTCATGCTCTTGAAGTCTTGTAGAAATTTTTCTCTTAGTTTCACCTATGTAAACCGTACCACAGGAGCAGGGTATTTTATATACGCCTTCTGAATAGAAAACAGAAAAATGCCAAGGAAGATACGGGAATCGATAGAAATCATCAAGCATACTAACAATATCAATCGGGACACTGGTTACCACTTACCTGCAATATGGAAGTCTTTGATAGGAAAAACCTCGTCACGGGTGAATAACCACAACTCGTCATAAATAGTGACACAAGTTGATTCGAAACTTAGTTTCAGATTAATCCCTGAAGATGTCCCTAGTAGTAAGAGACGAAACGTCGGAAAGTGAAAAATCCATTAACACGGTCTAAACCCGAAAGTGAAAGTTCTTTATATCTTAATGGCCGTAAAAGCTTAAAATCTATTTATTTATTATTCAAAACACTCTTAATACATAATGACATAATTTTCATTTGTTCGACTTCTTTTTCTTTTGTCGTCTATTTACCAGTCTTATGCGCTATGTATTAGGATATCAAATGAATAGTCTTATTATAAGGCTATAATAGCCTTACGCAAGTTATGTCACTATGTTATTATGCGTTATGTTTTGCTTGTGCAGCCTGCACAAGCACAGTGCAGACCTGTGGATACAGAGCTATCAAGAGGCTCCCATATCCAACCATAATACATACCGTAATTTCACACAACTATAGTCCGGCCACACAACTATAGTCCAAGGCCCCCAGGGGGCAGGGGATAATTATTTTTAAATGTTTACAATTTCTTGTGAAAGTTGGTGTATATGGGATATACAGCAACACGTTTTCAGTTTTTTTTTAAATACGCTGGTTATGGAATATAGGTGTGAAGCTGGACCATAGTTATGTGAATCTGGACTATTGTTGTGTGAAATTACGGTAACATAAGATCCTTAAATAAAATTTATAATAATTATAATATAAATGGCAATATCGGTTTACCCATGAGTGCCATACAAGATTTTATCCAATAAATAGCTTAGGAATTCATATTTTTATTAAAAATTTTAATGACATTTACAAGAAAATAATTTGACAAGTGACAGTTGAGTGGGTAAAATAAATAATTATCCACTCAATAAAGTAAAAGACACGCGGGGGTTATTATTGAGTGTATCTATTTAAAATAAAGCTGGTAATTGTCTTATTATCTGTTTGTATTGGATAAAATTTCTTTTTTTTTTTTCTTTGAAAATGCCTCCATAAATTTTATATAAGCAAACAAAGTGATATAATTTAGTGATAAAATAAATAAGTGTATAATAAATAAGTGATAAATAAGTGATAATAAATTATGGTGGATAGAGACTTCTAAGGTATTTTCCAATTATGCTTTAAAATACTGTTGTAAAATTTTTTCCACTTTTTAACCGACTTCCAAAAAGGAGGAGGTTATTCGACGTGTGACTTTTTTTCGTTACTTTTGGGCAAAAAGCCTTAGAACATACATTTTATCTTATTTTTATTAATAATTATAAAAAAATTGCAAAAGTTTACATTCTACCTGAATGATATGAAATAAAAAAATATGTTTTTTTATTATATTTTTTCAAGACATATTTATAAGATACATACTTCAAATTTACGCAAAATGCCGTTTTCCACCAGAAGATCTACTTACAAAGCTAAACTAAACCTAGTAAGTTTTTTAGTTACTAATAATGAAATAAAATATAGGGTGTATGCAGTTTTTAAAACCGTTTGGACTTCCAAACCGTTTTTAAAACCATATATTTAAGATACATACTTCAAATTTACGCAAAATGCCGTTTTACACAAGAAGATCTACTTACAAAGCTAAACTAAACCTATTAAGTTTTTTAGTTACTAATAATGATAAAAAATATAGGGTGTATGCAGTTTTTAAAACCGCCCTTTATTTTAATGTGAGGTCATTAGTTACTGGGATATCGATGATCGAAAACAAAAGGACCCTTTTTCATACAGTGAGGTCCAAAAGTCACCCCCCCCCCCTTTTAACTTTTGAACGAGTTAAGATATCGACTTCAAATTTCAGAACTTTTAAATAAGACAACTTAAACTATCTTTTAGCATATATTTGATATTTTCAGCTCTTAAAATGTGGGCAGGGGGCATGGGGGACATTTTTTTAAATGAAAAGGGGGGTCGTGTGGTACATCATTTTAAAGCTTATAAAATTCTCTATTTAAGCTAACATTTTTAAATTTTTTAAAAATGTTTTTTAAGGTTTTGATTTTTCAATTTTTTGTGCTAAAACATTCGATTTTTTAAGTTTTTTCTTATAAATTTTTGTTTATGTCAACTAAAATTAGTTTAAAAGTATAACTAACATTTTTTTATGATGAAATTAGGGCATTTTTAAAAAATTATTTGTTTTTTTAGAGGAATTTTGACATTAATGCCCATTTTCAACCCCATGTTAAACCCATTTTTTTTTTAATTAAAAATATCGAGATGGAGAATTTTATAAGCTTTAAAATGATGTATTACACGATCCCCCTTTCCATTTAAAAAAATGTGCCCCCATGCCCCCCTGCCCACATTTTAAGAGCTGAAAGTATTAAATATATGCTAAAAGATAGTTTAAGTTGTTTTATTTAAAAGTTCCAAATTTGAAGTCGATATCTCAACTGGTTAAGTTAAGAGGGGGGGTGACTTTCGGACCGCTCTGTATAATGTCGGATATCTCAGCGAAAAATCGACGTAGAGAGAATAAAAAAAAAATTAAATTAAAGCTGAATAAACAAGCTATCTGACCAATGAATTGGTTTGGACTTTTTTAACTAAAAAAAATTCACAAGAAAAATTTTCCTAAACAAAAAAAAATGAAATTTTTTGTCTCTTGCTATTTCTTATGATTGCGAGATAACCGTACCTCACAGAAAAATTTTGCGAACAGATCCCAAAACTAGAAAATTGAGTCTTTAAAATTCTTTTTTTTTAATCTACATACGACCATTTTTCACTGAGATACAACCTTTCAAAAATCACTAAAAAAAAAATAGGAAATTTTTTTGTTCTCTTAAAAAAAATTTGTCTAAAGCGCCAGTTTTTTTTTGTGAGAAATCAACATGAAAATTTGATTTTTTTCAGTGATATAATCGACCTTAATTGGTTAAACCACAGACTAACGTTAAACTGACATCTACTATATTTAGAAAAATGTTGAATTGAAATTAAATTTTAATGAACGAAGTTTATCTTCTAGTTATAATTAACATTAACAACATAGCTTTAAAAGGATTTTATAACAATGTTGCTTTATTTGATAGTACAGAAAATGTTATACGCGTTTTAATGAGTTTATTAGAAAACTACATTTACGTGCTCTTTGTTACGAGGTTTTTTTTTTCATATTTTAATTTAGGTACATTGTGTGATTAAATTGTTTTGAAAAAAGTTTCCACATTCTGTTTTTTACATTTATTGCGTTAAATTTCACAAATAGCATTATGAAAAAAACAAAACAAAAAATCCATAGTTACCGAAGTTAATTTTTAGCGAGTTTTTAAAAATAAAAATAGCGGGTGTCCCAACTCTATTTACCCAGCGATTTTTTCGTAAACTAAAAGGGATAATCAAGTTATGAGAAAACCATTTTAAATAAGACAACTTAAACTATCTTTTAGCATAAATTTGATACTTTCAGCTCTTGAAATGTGGGCAGGAGGCATAGAGGAACTTTTTTTAAATGGAAAAGGGGGTCGTATAATACATCATTTTAAAGCTAGTTTTCAACTGAAAAGAAATAAAATAACTGGTGTTTCCACCCGTAAAAAAACAATTTGCTCTCGGTTTATAATAAAGTTTGGCAACGCTGTACTGGAACCAACGCAGTCATTTGATGTTTTGATATCCGTCATATAAAAGAAGTAAATTATTTACTTCTTTACTGCAAATATATTTTTAATAAATAAGTGTTTAAATTAGTAATGAGTGGCCTGTTTTTAATACCAAGATTCAATTAAATAAATTAAATTTTATGAATATCAGTGATTTAAAGCTTTTAAGATGGAAAGTGCATAAAATATAATATATAAGCCAAAAGCTTATTTGGGGCTCTCCATGACTCTGTAGTAAATTATACATAAATAAATAAATAAATAAAAAATAAAAAAATAAAAATTAAGGTTTATACCTAGGATGTTTTGGTAATACCATAAGCATTTATATTGCTTATCAATAAATAAAAATCAACTAAAGATAAGCTTCACAAATTAAAAACACATTTTGCAAAAATATAACATTTATTAAGATGTCAGTAACTGTCAGTTTCTTGTTTCCATAGTAACCAAGTGACAATTGCATATGTGCAAAAATTACCAGATTCATTTTGATCTGATTGGTCAAGAAACTAAAAATGTAAGGTTTTGATTGGCCTATATATTGTTTGTGAAATAGTCAATAAAATTATGACGGATTTATTACTTTTTCTCTACTTACTTATTAAGTTGTAGTAAAATAAGTAAAGGATTATATTTTTTCTCGCATGTAATAAAACCAAGAACTTTAAATTAGGATCTCAGAGGGAGCCGTTTTATAACTTTCGTTATTAGTTATCCGAAGATCCTTTATTAATGGATTCCAAAGAAAGTTTTTTTATTGACTGACATGACACATTGCGTCATTAATAAGGCGATGCCCTTGTTTTCAAATTCTTGGTCACATATAGAGGTCCTTTATGACTTTTATTTGACGTAAGGCGCAGGATCGAATTGGCTATGCATTTTACCGGGAAAATGCTCATATCTTCGAAACTAAGCATTTTTATACACGGTGTATTTGAAATAGGGTCAGAAAAATTCCTTTGAAGGTGAAATTTCACGGTTTAAGGACGAAAAAATAAATAATAAAATGTTGAAGACCGATATTTTAATGATGCATGGGGTAATGTACAACAAAAACTAAGATAAAACCTTATATACAGGTACTTCCAAAACTCAATCCTAAGGGAGCTATGGCCTCCTAAAAATGTACCATTTTTAAAAGGCCCCCTATTAAAAATGACGGGTCTGTGCATAAACCAGACTTGAGCGGATGAATATTACCCGTTCAAGTCCGGTTTGTGCACCATTCACACCAGCGCAGACCCTTCATTTTCAATAGGGCCATAGTTGCTTTAAAAGCCTACCTATATGTATAGAAACTTTTGTTATTAGTTTTTGATATAGAATAACCCTGCATCATTAAATTTTGGTTTTCAACATTTTAGTATTTAATTTTTCGTCCTCGAACCGTGAAATTTTACATTCAAATAATATTTTCTCGAAAACGGTTAATCCTACAGTATTACAACAAGGGTACCGTTTTTACGTATTTTGACCTAGGGAATTATATTCCAAAAATAAAATTACAAAATAGTTACACAGAAAAAAGTTTGGGAAAAAAACTGATATGGCCCCTCGTTTCGCACACCCCTGGTTAAAATAACATACGTAGATAGGCCTTATTAAGATTAGTTTACGTGCAAAACCTCGTTGCTATATCTCAAAAGGTTCTTGAGTTATTAAATAAAAAACACTTTAAAAGGGGCTTAGCTCCCTTACGACGCATTTTTAGACATATTTTTATAGGAGGTTTTTTTTATGTTTTTTTATGTTTTATGTTTGTTTTTAACCTCGTACTATTCTACTTAATTAAGCATCCCCTAAGTCCAGGACTTGTGTGGGCTAGTAGTAGAGGGAACCACCGGCTTTAATTGACTTTCGAACCAATATATCTAGGGAGTACGCCTTCGCCAAATTTCAATTATTAATTAACTGAAAAAGGCAATCGGCGCCAGTGAGGTTTGAACTCACGATCATTAGATCAGTGTCAGGCTATATCGATACCATTGACCGCTGAGCTAAATCTCCCCATATAGAGATATAAAAAAACAGCTTATAATCATTGATATTTATATTAAAATTTATAATCAGCATGTATTGTGGCGTGTGTTGTCTAAATTGAACCAGCTTCCGGATGTGATGTGTAGTAGTAATAGTATGGTGGGGAGGCGTTAAGCCTAATAACTAGGCCGGTATGGTCCTTTTTGTCAACCCCCAGTTGTCCCTCCTGGAACCTATCCGACCTTCTAATGAAGGTCATGATGTCCGTTCAAGCTAGGGAACCCAACTCATCCCTTTGAAGCGTTGTCGCTCCAAATATGTCCCACTTCAGTTTCCTGTGAAGCTCACACACATCTAAGAAGTGGAAAGACGTATCCTGTTCTTCTCCGCACTCCGCACAGATTGGGTCGTTTCCGACCGTTATTTTGGCAAGGTGCTTTCTTAGGCCGCAGTGTCCTGTAAGGACCCCAGTCAGGTGCCTTATTGCAACCCTGCCTCTCTCAGCTTTTTTCTTGCTCGGGCCGGTCAAGAAGTCCTTGGCCTTTTTCCCACTGCCAACAATTGATGCTCCAGTTGCTTCTCCATGTTTATAGGAACTTTTTTTTTTCATATTTTATGATGTAGAATCACCCCTTAAAATTTCGGACCCTATTTCAAACACACCGTGTACATGTATTTAATTTTTTTTTCTTATAATAGATTATTCTATAAGCGAGTCTAAAAAATCATTAGTAAGTCAATGTAACCGAGTAAACAAGATTATTTTTATGAGACCTAAGTACACTATAAATTTTCTTCGCAAATTTGCTTTTTTTTCTGAAAAGAATTTTACTATACTTCTTTTAATCCAAATAACAATTATGAACAAAATGAATTTCTTACAAACAACACTATTAAAGTCGACTCAATCTCAGAGGAGGACATCGCTAAAAGTATAAGAAAGCTCAAAAATAAACAAACAGCAGGAACGGATATGATTCCAAGCTTTCTCGTTAAAGATTGTATTAACGTTCTAACCAAACCATTAAAAACAATTTTTAACACAATCTTAAAAACAGGTATTTTTCCAGAGATTTGGAAAAATTCGCGAATTGTACCTATATTTAAAAGTGGTAATCCCTCAAATATTTGTAATTATAGGCCTATTTCGATTATTAACAATTTTGCCAAAATATTTGAAAGTGTTTTGTACGACAAGATATACTATCAGGTTCAGCCCTTACTTTCCCCTAACCAACACGGCTTTATGCAAAAAAGATCCACAGTAAGTAACTTGTCTACCTTTAAGCAGTACGTAGTGGAAGAACTTGATTTAGCTGGCCAAATAGACGTTATTTACACTGATTTTATGAAGGCATTTGACCAAATAGATCCCCACCTACTCCTTCATAAACTAAAAATTTTGGGATTTAATGACCTACTTATATTCTTGTTCACCTCGTATCTGCTTAACCGTAGACAATTTGTATTTTATAAAGGTTTCAAATCTTTTATAATTTTTCCAAGCTCTGGTGTTCCTCAAGGGTCCAATCTTGGACCACTTTTGTTCTTGTTGTTTATCAACGATTTGTCTTTGCTTTTAAAATGTATGCACTTACTTTTTGCAGACGATTTAAAAATATTTTTGATTATAAAATCTCTTTTAGATTGTTACTTTTTGCAAGGTCAGCTTCAGATTGTAGTCGACTGGTGTTCTAAAAATTCGTTAAATTTAAATGTATCTAAGTGTAAATGCATGACTTACACCAGAAAAAGAGGCTTTATAAACTTTGATTATAATATCAACAACACTTTACTAGGCAGGGTAGAAGAAATTAAGGATCTTGGCGTTTATTTTGATACAAAACTTAGTTTTTCAAAACATATAAATAATTTAGTAAAATCTTCCAACAGGTTATTAGGATTTGTAATAAGGAATACTAAAGATTTTTCTAGCAATTATAGCCTCAATTTATTATATCATTCACTTATTAGATCCAAATTAGAATATTGCTCTATAATTTGGTACCCACACTATGATACTGATAAGAAAGAAGTGGAAGGTGTTCAAAGACGTTTCTTAAAATACGTGTGTTTTAAAGAAGACGGTCGATATCCATCTCAGGGTACTGACCACACAGCCCTTTTGTTAAGATTTAATTTCAAATCATTAGAACACAGACGCAAAGCATCATCTATATGTATTCTTTTTAAACTACTACATAATAAGTTGGATTGTACTTATTTGTTAAACAAAATAGAATTTCTGATACCGAGAGCTAATTCTAGAAACGAACTTACTTTTTATACTTCCAGAGCTAGAACCAACATTTTGTTTATCTCTCCTATTTATATTATTTGCAGTAACTTCAATGATATTTCTGAGCTCTATGATATAAATTTTGATACGTTAAGGTTTATATTAGACAATATTAATTAAGAACATTTTGTTATTTTTTTTACAAATATTTTAAGGTTTATATTAAGTAATTTTAATTAAGTAAATTCTGTTATTTTTTTTACATATATTTTTATATAGTTGTTATAACTGTCCTGTTTGGCACTAGCTGTTGGGCAATAAATAAATAAATAAATAAATAAATAAATATCAGCAACTGTCAACTGATATTAAAAGAAGTATAATAAAATTCTTTTCAGAAAAAAAAGCAAATTTACGAAGAAAATTTATAGTGTACTTAGGTCTCATAAAAATAATCTTGTTTACTCGGTTTGACCTCTTTGCCATACCCCAATTTTTATCAAAAAAACTTTTCGCAAAAAAAATTAACCCACTTCTGTGTCTCTAAAAAGTAAAAAATTAAAAATACCTAAGTCGATTCCAATTTCACCATTTCCTAAATTTATTACTAACAATTATTTTTTTTATTATTTTATTATTGTTTGCTGTGAAATGGAGCTCTCTACAACTAGAATTATGAAACAAAAGACGTCTACCCTATCTCTATCTCATTTGTGCTACACTTTTCAGCCAACCAAATAAATACTGTATTTGTTTTTCATACAACAAATACAGTATTTATTTGGTTGGCCGGAAAGTGTAGCACTGAGCGCCACGAACGAACATAGCTAATGTGAATCTGTAGAATAAGATAATTCTACTAAAATTTAGATGGCGCCAGTAATTTCTTTAATAAAAATAACACTTCGCCCGGCCAAGTAAATATTGTATTTGTTCAACAAAGAACAAATACAGAATTTGTTTGGTTGGGTGGAAGTGGGAGTGTATGTATGTCTTCTATCCTTTTTGGGTAGAACTTTTGTCCCTGTCTAATCTAACGGGAGAAATCGCCATTGGCACCGACTTAAGTATTTATTATTTTTTACTTTTTAGAGACACAGAAGTCGGTTCATTTTTTTTGCGAAAAGTTTATATTTTTTACTTTTTAGAGACACAGAACTTGCAGATTTATAAAGTCATCTAAGCTAAATTATAATTGTCCTTCCATCTCGGCAAGCTGCTGACGTCATAACGCACTAACAGTGCGTTGTGAAGTCATTATCTTAAAGATAAATTTCTAAAAAATAAAAGTAATATTTTTATTTCAGCTCCCAAGAATCCAACCAACCTTATTTTAAACGAAATACTAAAGAAAATTTTGTTAAACTTTAAGTGTTAAGTAATAATCAAATAACGCCTTATGGTAAAATCATAAAATTTATCATTTTCTCTTGGTATTTTAATATTACAGGTCCAAAGAATCAAGTTTAGCGGCAAAGATTTTCAGTGTGCAGAAATATTTGAGTTATCCGGCTTATCCGAGTTATCCGATATTTCTCTAAAAATTTGGTAGTAGAACCAAATTAAGCCGTTTTTAAGTGAAATTGCGTTAAAATTATTAGATTTATCTTAATTATCCGGATTACCCGGCATTATCCGAGCGTGAAATTAAAACGGGTTCACCTCAGGAATGTCATCTTTAAGTATCAAAAAGTTTCATCAAATTCCGTTCATCCGTTCCAAAGTTATGCGGGAACAAACATAAAAAAAAGTCACACGTCGAATTGATAACCTCCTCCTTTTTTGGAAGTCGGTTAAAAAATAATCATTTTTCTGAAAGCGTTTTCATTTTATATTTGTCCCTTTTTCAGACAGATATTTTGTTTTCAAGCTGTCTTGCAAGACAGTTAAACATTTTTGCATTATAGCCAGAAAAGTAACTAGGGGTTGGTATTATTAGTTATTTTAAAAAGAGAAAGAATATTTTGTGTTATTCTTGTCTGACAAATTGGTTACATTTTTTTAAAATGCATTAAATTAAAATTTTAAGTTTAGTTTATTGTCAAATATATTGTCGTATCTATATTTATAAAGCGTCCCTTTTTCAGACAGATATTTTGTTTTCAAGCTGTCTTGCAAGACAGTTAAACATTTTTGCATTATAGCCAGAAAAGTAACTAGGGGTTGGTATTATTAGTTATTTTAAAAAGAGAAAGAATATTTTGTGTTATTCTTGTCTGACAAATTGGTTACATTTTTTTAAAATGCATTAAATTAAAATTTTAAGTTTAGTTTATTGTCAAATATATTGTCGTATCTATATTTATAAAGCGTCCCTTTTTCAGACAGATATTTTGTTTTCAAGCTGTCTTGCAAGACAGTTAAACATTTTTGCATTATAGCCAGAAAAGTAACTAGGGGTTGGTATTATTAGTTATTTTAAAAAGAGAAAGAATATTTTGTGTTATTCTTGTCTGACAAATTGGTTACATTTTTTTAAAATGCATTAAATTAAAATTTTAAGTTTAGTTTATTGTCAAATATATTGTCGTATCTATATTTATAAAGCGTCCCTTTTTCAGACAGATATTTTGTTTTCAAGCTGTCTTGCAAGACAGTTAAACATTTTTGCATTATAGCCAGAAAAGTAACTAGGGGTTGGTATTATTAGTTATTTTAAAAAGAGAAAGAATATTTTGTGTTATTCTTGTCTGACAAATTGGATACATTTTTTTAAAATGCATTAAATTAAAATTTTAAGTTTAGTTTATTGTCAAATATATTGTCGTATCTATATTTATAAAGCGTCCCTTTTTCAGACAGATATTTTGTTTTCAAGCTGTCTTGCAAGACAGTTAAACATTTTTGCATTATAGCCAGAAAAGTAACTAGGGGTTGGTATTATTAGTTATTTTAAAAAGAGAAAGAATATTTTGTGTTATTCTTGTCTGACAAATTGGTTACATTTTTTTAAAATGCATTAAATTAAAATTTTAAGTTTAGTTTATTGTCAAATATATTGTCGTATCTATATTTATAAAGCGATATAATTATTATTATTTGGATATTTGTTGGTTTTTCTGTAAAATCTACCTAACCATATATAATATATTTTAATTAAAATATTATTTACAAAATACGGCAAATTGTCTTAGTAATTGACAACTTTAAAGAAGATACGGCAACTTTAATAGAGTAATTTTATTATGAAAATAGTATATTAAATTAGGTACTAGTTTCATAACATACGTTTTTAGCGCACGAGTACAAGTTTAGAAAACGAGCCGCTTGCGGCGAGTTTTCTAAAGTACTAGTGCGCTAAAAATGTGTTATGAAACGAGTGCTTTATACAATTTTTTCTATTTTGCTCTAAAATTTAAAAAAATTACATTTAAATTGATTACTGATTTAGGGATTTTTGTTTTGAATTGGCATTACAGTTTACACCATGTTTAAAATTCTAAGAACAAATGATATTTTGATATATTTTATAGTCATCTCTTCTCTTTTTTACTGCAATTAACCAAGCCACAATTTTAACATGGTAAAAATAACCTAAACACCAAATTTTGTAGAAAATTCAACTTTAAAGCGACTTTGACATTTGCACGGGAAACGTCAAGCGATAGGCCAGGTCTGTTGCCAACCCAAAGGAACAAAAAGTACAGATATCTTATGGGCCTATAAGAACACGCAAAATGCGTGTGATTATGAGCTTATAAGAGTCGCAAAATAGAAAAAATGAATTAAATTGTTTAATAATATAATAAAAATATTCATTGATTGTTATTACATCATCGACAGTATAGGAAACGTTCAAAAAGTCAAGAAATGCAGAGAGGAACTCTAGACACATTTACCAGGGCGATGCCCTGCTATAAAAGTAGGTACTATATAAAAACAATCTTATAAACGGGGCGACCAAAGGTTTTACAAATTAAGATTCCCTGATTTTCCTGATCAAAAATTAAAGTTTTCCCTGATTTTAGTACCTACACACAAAAAAGTTTTTAAAACCAATATGAGCAAAAAATTTAAACATGCGTTTTTGAGTTTGGATTTTTTTTATTATTTTTTTACTATAACATCTTCACTTAGTACTACTAAGGTGCCTTCCTAAGCTGAAAGGTCCTATCTGTATGTTAAACCTATGTAGATAGGACCTTTCAGCTTAGCACGGCAGTAAGAATGCCGATTATTATAACTATTATTATTGAAATATTCGCCAAAAATTCAAAATCTTCGACCATGTTTTTTTTAGACTTTTCTGAGTCGAAATCAGTAAAAAAAAATTGCGCCCGTCTGTCTGGGTGTAGACTCGATAACTCCACTTCTAGAAAAGATATCGACAAGCAGTTTTTTGCAGATCGTTTCTTATCGTATTTCGAAGAGCTGATTAGATTTTGGGGGTAAACGATAGGGGATAAGAGGGTACGAATGGGGTATACTCCTATTTTTAGCGTTTTTTGGTTATAATTAAGTTAATTATTATTGTATGTTATTAATTAAGCACTTATATGAAAGATATTTTAAAATTGCTCAAAAAATGTTATAAGCATTTTTGTCCTAAAACATATTGTTTTCGGGATATTGCCGTTTAAAACAGTAAAATGGTTTTTTAGCATAACTTACTTAATTATAACACGATATCAAAAAATTATATTTCAAACACAAAGCTCTTTTTAAGCCCTATAAAAAATGTCATATACAGTTATTTGCTAGAATATAATGTTTTGGAGATACAGACTTTCAAACTTTAATAAATTATGCAACACGCAGATGTATTGGTTGCCTATTTTGACAACTTCCTATTTCATAACGTTTCAAATTAGTACCTAGTGCCGATGTTTTGACAAGGTGCTTGCAACGTTTCATCTATTTTTACTCAAAGCATTCTTGAGTTATCGTGATCACAAATATTTCCACATATAAAATGTCGCGAGAAATTAAAAAACTAAATTACCAAAATTAAAATACCAAAATTCCAACAAAAAATAAAATACAAAATCATTCATTTAGAAGCAATTAAAATACCAAAATAATATTGTTAAATATAAATGCAAATATAAAGATTATGTTGAACTAGAATTTAATTATAATTTTAATTAATTTATTACTATTAGTCCAGTAAAATAAGACAAAAATCGTCGAAAATTTATTTTAATTCGATTCAGGTAGCCATATGGAAAAATCGATATATTTATCTCTCTCTCATTTTTTTTAAGCCTAAATTTAAAAGATCGGAAGGTTATAGGAAAAAATATAAGAAAGAAAATAAAAATATGTATAGTTTTAATAATATTATGTAAAATAAATAAAATAATGTTATTCAAATGAGCATATTTTCGATACAAACATTTTTTGTTTAGTGAATAATATGCTTATTTTTTATTTATTTATTTATATTTTATACTCGTACATGGGACCTTAATTCAAAGGTAATTTAACCACAGGGGTGGTAATCCAACTAAAAATTTAGATCTCAAACTTTCAACAGGAGCTCAAAATTGTGTTTGATGTATTTACTATTCTCCAAGATGACTGAAGGAACTAGGCCAAAGCCTCCAGATATCTTGTTCTTCTCTTTCATTCTTGATAATATCATCTTCTTTCTTGATTTAAATTTATTGTAGAACTTGTTTGTATAATATACTTTAAATAAAATAAAAAGAATAAGTAAACAAATTAGGAAAATATGTCTTTTGACTTTCAATCGAATTACAATATGCATTTTGACTAATTTTACTGGACTATATACACTATCAAAATAAATGTATATTTAATTTACAAATTTATATGAATAATTATTTGTAATTTTAATTTAAATATATTAATTTAAATATTTTAATTTAATTTAGTTTTAAATATAATTTTGTATTTAATAAAGTATCATATTATTTATTATCATACTTTCATTACCATTTTTTTCTATTTTGCGACTCTTATAAGCTCATAATCACACGCATTTTGCGTGTTCTTATAGGCCCATAAGAGGTCTCTACTTTTTTTTTCTTTTGGGTTGGCAACAGACAAAAGTCTATCTCTTGACGTTTGCCGTGCAATTGTGAACGTCGCACTATGTCGCCAAATGAAATAAAGTGTCCAAAATTATTTTATTACTAAAATTGAGTAAAAACTCTTTAATATACATAAAAAAATAGTTTAGTCACAATTTTGAGTTTTTACTCCAGAGGTATACACTATTTTTTGCACGGCCGACGACTATAGGCTGATTCAGAATTGGTGAATTCAACAAAAATGGTAGATTCCCCATGCGAAAATAAGACAAAAAGTTCCTATAAAGGTTGGCCCAGAAATAAGCCCTAAGGGAGCTAGGACCCTCCTAAGGGTACATGTGAAAAGTAATTTTATTTAATATCTCTGGAACCCTATGAACCACAGTAACAAAAAAAAATGGCCTAAACAATAACCTTAATTATCAAAAGGGCCTAACCCACACATTTCTTATAAGGTTGTTTTTGCATCTTCTCTTTGCTAGTCTTAAATAGTCTTTAATAGGTTCATAAACCTTATTTAAATAAGAATAGTTAACGGTTATTATTTGGGTGGGGCAAAAAAGGCAAATTATTAAAATTTGCACCCCTAACCTTATTTTCCAATGCGTTTTTTTGCCACTTCTAGTAACATATTAGGAATTTTTATTTATTTAACTAGAGCGGCAAAGTACGTTAAGTAGTATCCGTTTCAAGCAGAAACCGAATTTCGAAAAAAACGAGGGTTAGGCCCTTATGTTAGTTGCACTCTTCAGTAAACCTCCCTTCTCCTGAAGGTCTTGCACGCTTATAATAACTTTTATGCAAATTTTTAACAATCCACACGCTTCTTAAGTATTATTTTCTTTTAATAATAAGGTTTAATAATAAGGATGTGTTAAATTTTTTTTTGGTAGAGACCACTCCCCCCCCCTCCCCCCCCCTTGGCGGTAACTTTGGTATACTACTAGTTTTGTAAAAACTGCAAAATTATTAGTTTTTCGGCCTTATGGTTACCAAATTGTAGATCAGGATTTAACTAAAATGGCAGTATAACATAACTCAGGGGGGGGGGGGCAGGTTAGGGTCAAAATTATTATATTTCTCTTATTTAGGATAAGAACTACCTGCATACCAAATTTTAGCTTCCCAAAAAGTTTTTAAGAAATGCGTACCCAAGCTGGAAATTTTTGATATGAAATTTTTAAAAATGTCAAAAACGTTAAAAAATATCGCAAAAAAAATGCTTATATCTTGCAATGGGCCAAAATGGGCACTCTTATATTTATACAGTATTACTATTACATATTTAAGAATAGTTTTACGTATATATCTGATGGACAACGATGGACTAAAAAAACTATTCTCAAATTTTATGTGTCATCGACACGTAGAAAAAAGGGCCTCAAAATTATCGCTAGAATTTTACGTAGAAAATGTTTTTTGGTATATATTAATAAATATATCTTTAAAGACATATACTTGCTATGCTTATTCCAAATTTTAAGCAAAAATATTAGTTTATTTGGAAATTAGGATGGTTTTTGTGTTAGCATGTCAAAATGGGTTTTTATCAACCGTTATGCATCGGCATGAATATTGCATTGGCGCATATTCCCAGATTTATTGCAAATAAAATTAATGACTTTTTCTAATGTAGAAAAGTATAATGAATAACTTTGAATGGTTTTTGATTCTTATTTCTAAATTTCATTTGCCTATTTATGGACACTTTTTTCCCCGTTGGCAACATAGTGCGTCGGTTTAAAGTTTAATTTTCAACAAAATTTTGTGTTTAGGTTATGTTTTACTGTGTTAAAATTGTGACTTGGTTACTTGCAGTGGAAAAGAAAAGAAATGACTATAAAATATATCAAAATAATATTAGTTCTTAGAATTTTAAACATGGCGAAAACTATAATGCCAATTCGAAACAAAAATCCCTAAATCAGTCATCAATTTAAATGTATTTTTTTTTTAATTTTAGAGCAAAATAGTAAAAATTGTATAAAGCACTCGTTTAATAACACGTTTTTAGCGCACTAGTACTTTAGAAAACTCACCGCAAGCGGCTCGTTTTCTAAACTTGTAATCGTGCGCTAAAAACGTATGTTATGAAACTAGTACTTTAATAATAATAATAATAATAATAATAATAATGTTTATTCAAAAAAGGTAATAAATACATAAGATTAGAAGAAATGAATTAAATAAACCGACAAATCACAAGGTAAATTACCTGACCGTGATGTATATACATATATAAGAATACTTAAAGGTTACATAAACGTTACATACAATACAAATATTACTTATAACTAACACTAAAAGGGTTAAAAAAAGGTTAAAGATAATCAATATATAAGAGAAGATGGAATATAGAAGAACCGTAATATTAAAATTAAAATAAATAAACTAAAAAAAAAAAACATTAAATGCCTAATCTTTTAAATAATTCACCTAATTATTTTTAATGTCAATCAAAGCACGCACCGCAGCTCGATCAGAATTTAAGATATATTGTTTAAGTTCATATCTAAATCTGTTTTTGCTAAGGGATTTTATTAGCTCTGGGAGGTGGTTAAAGCATCTAGAGCTTAGAAATACCCAACTTCGCTGACCTGAGGTAGTATTCATTTTTAAAGTTTTTAACAAATTGTTTTGACGCGTATGATAGTTATGACTTGTATGGGATTCTAACAAAAAAGATTCGTATGCACATCTGAAAAAGAAAAGTTGCTTTACATCTAGTACTCTACATTCACTAAAAAGTAAGTTGGACGATTCCAGCGGACCAACACCAAGAATAATTTTTAAAAATTTCTTTTGAATAATTTCTAAGTCACCTATATGTGTATAAACACAAGATATTTCCTGATCTGTTCCAATTTTTATGGATGTGTAGTTTGGTAGTCCCGGAAGGTACAGAGAAAAAGGTATAAACTTTGTTTTTTTAACGTTAATAGTTAAAAGCTTGAAATCAAACCAATCTTTAAATAGTAATAAATCTTGTTCAATAAGGTTTTTTAGAGCCTGCCAAGATATAGACTTGTAAAATACCGCCGTATCGTCTGCGTATGAAAATATTTTGCCCTTAGATAGGATTTCAAATATTGAATTTATATACAATATAAATAATATCGGGCCTAATACTGTACCCTGCGGGACCCCAAACCCGACTTTTTTCAGATCACTATAAGTGCCATTGACAAAAGCTTTTTGTTGCCTATTTGTTAAATAACTCGAAATTAATTTTAAAATATTATTACGAAAGCCTAGCCTTTCAAGTGTACTTATTAGTTTTTTATGGCATACAGTGTCAAAGGCTTTTTGAAGATCGAACAAAACTACTATGCATTTTAGCTTGTTGTCAATGGCCTTATATATGTGTGAAGTTAAGTTTTTAATTGCGTCATTAGTTGATCTGCCTTCCATAAAGCCAAATTGCGAGTCGGAAATTATTTTAAATTTCTTTATAAAGCTGCACATTCTCACCTTTATAACCTTCTCAAAAACTTTAGCCAGCGTAGATATAATAGAAATGGGGCGGTAATTGGATACATCACCAGGATCACCAGATTTGAATATTGGTCTCAGAATTGCATTTTTAAAAGCTGAAGGGCACTCTCCCTCTTCGATCATCTTGTTTATAAGTTTGCTTAGAGGCATTGAGACAACTTCGGAAACTTCTTTTAATGTTCGAGCACTAATCCCGTCTAAACCAACCGACTTTTTATTTTTTAAGCTGCTTATTATATATTTTATTTCATGTTCATTAGTAGGAGTAACAAACATAGAATTTTGCACTGATTTTTCTGAAAAAGAAGCTGGATTTTTTCTTGTTTTGATTTTTTGAGCTAATTTTTTACCTATGTCACTAAAAAAGTTTACGAATTCATTAGAGATTTTTTTATTATCTTTCAGCATTTCCCCGGTTTCATTTTTTATAAAACTTATATTATTTGAGGTTTTTTGTGTTTTTTTAGTAATTTTATTGACCTTATCCCATAAATCTTTAGAATTATCACATTTATCGACATTTGCTTTATAAAAGTCTTGTTTTCGTGTTTTTATTAAAATTTCCAGTTGTTTTTTATAATTTTTGTATTCCTCGCATAATATAACATTATCAGGATCTCGTTTTAATTTATAGTACATTTTGTCAGTACTTTAATATACTATTTATATACTTTTAGCTTTTAATTTATAAGTGAACAATTTAGGTTAGTATATTATATGCTACATTACTTTTCAGTTTATATTTATCAAACAGATTGAAAAAATTTTTGAATCCGTTTTTGGAATCGCATTTGCGAATTCAAACGGATTAAAAATATTTTAATTTTAATCTGTTTGAATCTGAATCAATTCCCAAAAAAAAAACGGATTCAGACAGGTTCAAACAGTTAGATATGTGAAACTGGTCTTAGCATATGTTGAGACCTTAATGCTTTATGTTCATAGAAAAAACGGATTCCTTGAACCAAGGACACGTGTCTTTGGATATGTTCAAAGCCATATTCTCTTGTTTCAAAGCTGGCATTGACTTTGGTTCAAGAAAATGCCAGCCTTGAAACAAGAGAATATGGCTTTGATCATATACAAAGACACGTGCCCTTGGTTCAAGGAATCCGTTTTTTCTATGTATGTATAGTATAAAAAGTTGCCGAGTCCGTGGTCTAAAGAAGCCCGCAAATGCGATTCCAAAAAGGAATTCAAACAAATTCAAACAAATTCAAACTGTTAGATTATGTTTTCAATCTGTTTAAATCCGAAATTTTTTATAGGGTGTCCAGTTGTGTAAATAAATAAATTCCGCAACAAATATTCAACTTCAATGTAAGTTATTAATTAATAAAACCAGTGTTAATAAATGTTTAATATTTATTTCGGTACTGTTGCATAATAATTATATCATTTAAAAGCACACATACCTTTCCCCCTTGTTCCCCCTTACCTCCTTAATTGTGTCCCTTATGTTACTTATATCGATCGGTTAGAAAACGTTCACAACAAATTTTTAAAATTTTTAGCTTTTAAAAGCAACATATTGATAAATGATGGAAATTACACAGAGATTTATTGAAGGCACAATATACAGTGCGTGCATTAAGTCTGGAATCACCCGATTAACTTTTTAGTTATAAGTCTTTTAAAGAAACGCTCGGACAGGTCGATTTTTATTTTTAATTTTGCAAATTATGGTGTAATAAAAGTTATTAAAATTTGCACCCCCTTGCACCCTCACCCCCCAACTTTTTTTTTTCAAATAGCAACCTACCCCTTGTGACACTTCGTTGGAAAGGTAATTTAATAAGCTTTCCAACGGTGTATAATAAAGCCTAATTTGGTAAAGGGCTAATGATAAAATGCACAATTTAGTTTATTATAAAGACATGTAAAGTATAACTTTAGTTCACTATAAATGTTCAAATTGATGTCCTTCAGCTCTTTTACAGTGGACAGTAAAAAAGCGGGATTAAAATCGATTAAATAGTAAACATAAAATTGGTCAATAAAAAGAAAAAAAATTGCATTTTTCAACAGGGTATAAAATATTACAATAAGTTTAAAACAACCTTATTTAGATTCTCAGGAAGGTGCCAAGTAGGAAATACGGCAAAAATTACCATATTATGCGTAATATTTCACACAAACAATGTTTAAATAAAACATGCGTTTTTTCATAGACCCTTTAACAAATTAGGCTTTATCATACACTGTTGGAAAGCTTATTAAATTACCTTTCCAATGATGTATCACAAGGAGTAGGTTGCGATTTGAAAAAAAAAGTTGGGGGTGAGGGTGCAAGGGGGTGCCAATTTTGATAACTTTTTTTAGACCAAAATTTGCAGAATTAAAAATATAAATCGACCTGTCTGAGGATTTTTGTATTTTACTTGTAACTAAAAAGTTATTCAGGTGATTCCAGACTTAATGCACGCACTGTATTTGCTTTAAAAAAAAGAAGAGTCTTGACCGACTTTTTAAAAATGTCATATTTTCTGAGGGTATATCAGATAAGATAGTTTTTAGAGTAACGGAACATAATGTGAGAATTCGAGAATTGTTACCCTGATAGCACAAGAAGCTTCTAAGAAGATCCTTAAAACAAATAGCCGAAAGGAGAGCATGCTTCTTAGAAGCAGAACTATTTTGCTCAGGATATTCTAAGAACGATTAAAGAAATGCAAAGGATACCGTTTTAATCGTGCTGGGAGTTCCTAAGAAGCTTTTTATAAGCCTCTGCATCAAATTAGAATGTTTTAAGAAGCATGTTAAGAATGTTCTTAGAAGTAGGTACATGTACTTTTAAGAATATTCTTAGCATGTTTTTTAAAATATTCTTATTTGATGCATTTAAGTAATAATATAAATATTGCGCATGCACAAACAAAGTAGGTAGGCGTTTCAGCATTCTACATTAATTGTAATTTATACATGGCGAAAAATTTTACATCTTTGAGATAAACCTAATAATTAAAGTTTATAAAAATCTTTAATACAGCATCCATCAGGTAAGGTTCATATGCAGTTTTACTGTGAAAGCAAACTTTCTAGCAGACATAAAAATCATGGGCCACAGAAAAAACCAATGTTTAGAGAAAAAAATAGAAAATAATTATGATTTCAAAAAATAATAATTTTAATTTTTTTGTCTAAAACTATATAATAGTCACTTTATGTCTAAAAATACATCCATTTCTACTACTATTAGGGTAAAACTTATGTTATCAACAACAATTTTAAGAATATTTGTAATTCTAACCTAATAAAATTAAAATAATATAGACGCCATATTGTTATTCTAAAAACACTCCCATTATGATATTTTAAGAATATATATTTGGGAATATTCTTAGCAAAATACTCTAATCATGTTTAGCATGTGCACTATAGTATTATTCTAAAAACATTCCCATTATAATATTTTAAGGATATGTATTGCTAATATTATTAGCAAAATACTCTAATCATGCTAAGAATGTTTACAGTAGAAGTACTTTTACTACTACAGCAGTGCACCTTTTAAGAACATGCCTTAGCATGATTACAGCATTATGCTAAGAACCTTTTCAAGGGAACGATTAAAAAACCTTCTTAGAATGAAGTGTGTTATCAGGGTTAGTAGTTCCATTTAAAAATACAAAACTCACCTGTAACTCGCATGATAAACTCCTGCAATGCTCATATTACTGACGCAATATATTTTCTAAAACCATTTTTACATTAGATAAACGATTTGTAAAAAATCAATTTAATGCTTAATTTTGTTTTTTTTTGTTTTAATTTCAAAAATATTGTTAATTCTTGTAATTGCTATTTATATAAATATATTTTTTTTTTACTTACTATAAGCTAAAAACTTTTCTGTACAACTTGAATTACTTTGTGGGTACTATTTTGGGTTAATCCCGTTTGTAACTCATGTTGAAATAAATAAATAAATAAATAAATAAATAAATAAATAAATAAATAAATAAATAAATAAATAAATAAATAAATAAATAAATAAATAAATAAATAAATAAATAAATAAATAAATAAATAAATAAATAAATAAATAAATAAATAAATAAATAAATAAATAAATAAATAAATAAATAAATAAATAAATAAATAAATAAATAAATAAATAAATAAATAAATAAATAAATAAATAAATAAATAAATAAATAAATAAATAAATAAATAAATAAATAAATAAATAAATAAATAAATAAATATCATATATACACCATTTTCTTGATAAAAGTTACCGGTTTAACTTTTTTACTGAAAAAAATTGGTCATATTCATACAAAAAAATCCTTTTAAGGAGATTAAAATAATATTTAATATAATTTATTTATTTTTGGTTAAATATAAATATCATATATACACCATTTTCTTGATAAAAGTTACCGGTTTAACTTTTTTACTGAAAAAAATTGGTCATATTCATACAAAAAAATCCTTTTAAGGAGATTAAAATAATATTTAATATAATTTATTTATTTTTGGTTATAATAATATCAATTCTCTTATCAAGTATACTCTTCGTAGTCAACGAAGTGCATAAGAATCCTAGACTTACAAGAAAAGCATTTTTTTCACCACCAGCAGCCTGAAAGCACATCTTTATTACTGTTGTTTTCATTGGTAGAAATATTATTTCTCTACCTATGACGTCAGAGGTTCTAAAAATAATGAAATTGCACCATGGTTAATAATGAATTTTTATTCACCTGATTTGGCATCTGACGTTTCACATAATTATTAAATCACATTGCTATTTACAAGTGTCTTTAGGCACCAAATTTATTTATTGCATGAAAAATTAAAAAATATTAACTAAATTAGTACCATGTTTTACAAAAAAACACTTCGAAAAGAAAAAATCATTGGTCAACCATATATTATACAACTCATGAATGAATTTTTAAAGAGTCTAGACTGTAGATCGAACAAAAAATATTGTTCGCAACTCGTTTGCGACAAGTTCTTAGTGCACTCCAATGATTTTTTGACTTCGCTTCGTCAAAAAAACTTTACTTTCGTGCACTTAAAGGCCTTAATTCGCTTACTTGTTACGAAAACTACTATTTTTCACTATTATTTATTTATTGTATGGCACAATTAATATTAAAAATAATAATAAAAATTATAAGATAACGGTAAATATGTAAAAATAGTGTAAATCATAAACAAATGTCTAAGTTTCTTATCCATTCCAAAACATTTTCATTAAGGTGAAGTAGATCTTCAGAGTTTCCTTGATAAGCTCTTAGGGGGCAATTATTTATAATATGGGTAACGCTTTGTGAATCTGCACCACAATTACACCTAGCTGAGTCAATCCAACCGCAGCGGTGCTTATATTCTGCAGAACGTCCATGTCCTGTTCGGAGTCTATTCAACTGACACCAGTCCCGTCGTTTTAAATCAAAACCGTCAACCTGTTCGGTTGGATCAAGTTGTTCTCCAAATTTTCCTATCATACTGGTTCTCCAGTTTGCTTTCCGGAGTTGAGTGAAATTTACTTGATCATCAAGTAGTTTTTTAGCTGTTTTTAAAGATGGGCGTCTAGATTTTAATCTATCTAAGGATGAATCTGGAATATATTCGTAAATGGGTAAATTTAGATTATCACTAATTTTCTTATATTCTCGAAGTAACGCTTCCTGTCTTCTAAATTTAGGTGGAGAAATGTAACTAAGTGTTGGTAACCAGCATGTAGGAGTAGACTTTATACAACCAGAAATAATTCGCATTGTTGAATTCAATACAACATCCAGCTTCTTTGTATGGCAACTATTTAACCAAACTGGAGCACAATATTCAGCAGCGCTGTAAACAATACCAAGCGCAGAGCAACGAAGGGTCGTAGCTGTTGAACCCCAAGAAGTTCCACATAGTTTTTGTATAATATTGTTTCTTGTTCGTATTTTAGCAGCTGTCTTTTCCAAATGAAGTCGATAAGTTAGTGTCCTATCAAGCGTGACTCCTAAATATTTAGGTGTGGGATTGTACTTAATAAGATTTCCATCAAAATAAACGGAAGGTTGTAAATTTGCTAAATTGTTTTTCAAATGAAAACAGGAGCTCTCTGTTTTCTTAGGACTGGGTGTGAGTCTCCATTTTCTATAATAATCACACAAGGTAATAAGGTCTTCTGTTAAAATTCTTTCAGTTTCTTCCATTGAATCACAACTAATAGCAAGTCCCAAATCATCTGCATAAATAAACTTTTTGCTTATGGTTTCTGGCATATCAGCCACATAGATGTTAAACAGTATTGGAGCAAGTACAGAGCCTTGAGGTAAGCCGTTCTTGAGAACTCTCTTATTACTCATTTTATCTCCCATTATTACCCAAAAATATCTATCACACAGCATATTATTTAAAAGGCGCCCAAGAGTTTTACATCTTATAATTTTTAAGAATTTATATAAAAGGCCTTCTCTCCAAATAGTATCATATGCAGCCATGAAATCAACTAGTACCGCAGAAGTTATTTGATTTCTTTGAAAGCCTCCCTCGATGTAAGGCTTAACACTTGGTCTGTACAATTACGACCTATTCTATTTTTCACTGCCAACTAGGTAAGTTGATGTTAATTTATCAAAAAGTCGACAGTAATGGCAAGTACTATGTCGATCACGCTACAAACAAAGGGACCGTTCAAGTATTACGTAACGCTCCTAGGGGGGGTGGGGGTCATTTTGGAGTGTTACGCCCATGTTAATGGTATAGGAAAATAGCGTTACAGGGGGGAGGTGGGGGTCCAAAATGATCAAAATTTGCGTTACGTAATACTTGAACGTTCCCAAAGCCGTAACTAAAGACAGAAAAAACGAGTTACTCCGCAAGTGTGCGGGGGGACATCTAGACACAAGACTACTATTTTTAATTTTATATAGTGATTTCATTAAAAAATTATTCTTGAATTGTCAAATATATAAATCAAAAATATTATTAATAAAATAAGATTCTAACTCCTTGGTAGTGGGAAAAAAGTAATGTGCTACTCGTAGGAAAGCTTTTTTTCTGTCTTAAAAGTTAAAAAATAGGTAGGTATATTTTCTTGCTTTTTAGAACACGTAATAAAAAATACTTTTATTCCAACGTTTCGGCGTTTATTGTATCCCTGTTAAAATTTTAAAAAATAGGTTACTTGGTTTTGATATAGAGGAAAGTCGCCTAATTTCGGATACCATTTACAATGTATTCAATATTTAATACTCGGTATTACTTTTTGATATTTTTTTATATAACCAGATACAACTTATTATAGCGAACCATGATTTATTATAAAAGCAATTTTATTACAGTTTATTTTTTCCAAAAAACACGGTTAAAAAAAATCAGCGCATTTTTGTGCATTTGAAAAAGGGCTCCTAATTTCGGACATATCCGAAAAAATTTTTTCAAGAGTAGATCTGGATCCCATTGCTTATGTTTCTTGGTATTCCTTCACATTTAAGACGTAATTTAATCATTAAGCGATTTTCTACGAAATACTATAGGAACTATAATTTTAGATTCCCAATTTCGAATATCTTAGTATCTTAGGTAATTTTCGTTTTTTCAAAATTGTTTATCTTAGTTTGTTGTATCATTATAAAAATAATAATTAATGGTTGGTTATCCTGAATAATAATTACCTTGCGGATATCCGAAATTGGGAATCAAATGCACAAAAATGGTCTATCCGAAATTAGGCAACTTTCTGCTTTTTAGATTAGAAATTTGTAGAATGTTTACGTTTTCAAATTGCTTAATTATGAATAGTGGATCAACTTAACTAACATCATAACTTACCCAAGACAGAATCAGGAACTTTTATAACGATTATTTATAAAATAAACAAGCATAATAATGCAACTGAGCACAAAACTGCCATTTGCAATATAAACGATTTGTGCTGCCATTTAAAGGGGAGAAGCTCTACCGTTATCATATTACAGGACGGATTTAGTTTGACTTTTGGCTTCACATAAAAGTAGGTTTCTGTTTACCTTTGCAGACAGTATCTTAAATACACTACTATCCGAAGTTTGGAAACCATCCGAAATTAGGCGCATTTCCTCTAACTAAATTATTTAGTTGAAATTAACTGTTGAACAATATTAAATTGTACTAAAGAATATGTGTTTAATATTCATTAAACAAACACACATAATTTTACTTTTCAATACCGCAGTAATGCAGTACAGCCAAAAACTCACAAGGTTCTATAAATCTATTTCTTGAAATAAAATTGAACCTCATCAATATCTTCTGCGGGAACTGCGGCGCTGAAAATGGTTACAAAACGCAAATCCACGAGAAACTTGTATTTAAAATATTTTATAAATAATTAAAATTTTCTTTGAAAATTCTGAAGTGTTTGAAAAATAATTTATAAAAATGTTTGCCTGCGGACAATAACATAAGTACCAAGCCGAGTTCGAGTACCGGGCATAAATTTTATAAAATTTATAAAATAATTGCATTTTTAAAGTCTAAGATGTTTAGAAAATACCTGTCATTAAAAATCCTAAAAAAAATAGCCTGCGGAGCTAAACTGTTTGACAATAGGGTGATACAACAATTTTAATTATTCATAAAAATTTTATTATTTTCTTTTTAAATTGTTGCTATTGAGAAAATACGTGAACTTAAAAATTCAGTTAAAAAAATCGCCTGCGGCGCTTAACTTGGTTTCCAAAAGGCTGATATCACAATATTTATTAACAGATATTATTTAATAATTGCATATCGTCCACTAAAGGCTCTAGTTGTCTAACTCCAAATTTTTCAAAAATGAGATTTTTATCAAATTTGCTTCATTATCTGATTACCAACATACTTCAAAAAAAAAGTTGCATTAAACCAATATCAGCCTCAAAAAATGCAAAAATGTAAATATTTTAAGTCGCTAAGTGTCTAACTTCATCATATGATTGTGAGAAAACAATTAAATGAGAACTGTCACTAATGTCAAACTATTTCTCGACAACAGGGGATCCCGTTTCAAATATTTGTTAATTTACTGTTTGATGATAATTATAATTATTGCCGTTAATAATGTATATATATTATGCCTACTTAGTAGTAATATTATATATTAAATATAAAAATATAAATTTTTTGTAATAATATTACGCGATATAATACGATAGGTATCCTCTTTTATCTTCCCTTGGAGTTAGACCATTAGTGAATTTAGATTCTGTGGTTAAAATTAAATTTTCAAATAATTTATATAAAATAGATAACAATGAAAAGTTTTAAATACATTAACACATTTCAAACATTTTTACCTGTGAACAAGCTAGTTTTAAAGTTCTAAAAGTCTAACTCCAAAACGTCTCCTGAAAAATATGACGTTTTGGAGTTAGACCGTTAGAGCCTTTAGATGACGATATATGAAATTTTGGACTTTTTGGACTTAAGATTAAAAAAATTTTCGTCTGCGGCGCTAAATATTATGTATTCAGAATTTTGAAAAATCATGATACCACAGAATCTGTTAAAAAAAGACCCTTTTGACAATTTTGCAAAAACTTTTTATTGATAATATTGCTAAGCCAAATAGGCTTGCCCCCCCCCCCCCTCCCTGTGCCCACTACTATAGTAATAGCTATTACTATATTTAAGTATTTTCTTGTGAAGTGTATTCCATGAAATATCAAGCATTTTATGTACATTTGAAGCTTGCCACATTTATGATTGATAATGTGATTATAGGGAACCTAAAAAAGATTTATATTAAATTAATTTCCTCCCTTTAAATAATATTATTTCCTGTTCGTACATATAATTTATTTATTGTCAAACGCTTTTTATACAATTTATACGACAGCATACAGCTATTATAGCGTAATATACAGGGTGTATTTGAAACAGGTGATTCTACATGATAAAATATGACAAAAAGTTCCTATAAACATATGTCTAAAAATGCGTCATAAGGGAGCTACGCTTGAAATTGGCTAAAAAAATCGGTTTTTATTTAATAACTCAGGAACTCTTTGAGATATATTAACGAGGTTTTGCACGTGAATTAATCCTAATAAGGCCCATCTTTGTATGTCATTTTCACGTACTTATTTAAACCAGGGGTGTGCGAAACGGGGGGGCCTTATGAGTTTTTTATCCCAAACTTTTTTCTGTGTAACTTTTTCGCAATTTTATTTTTGAAATATGATTCCTCAGGTCAAAATACATAAAAAAAGGTACTCTTGTTGTAATACTGAAGGATTAACCGTTTTCGAGAAAAGTTAATTTGAAGGTGAAATTTCACGGTTCGAGGACGAAAAATTAAATACTAAAATGTCGAAAACCAAAATTTTAATGATGCAATGTTATTCTACATCAAAAACTAAGAAAAAAAGTTTCCATACATGTAGGTCGAAAAAACGCTTTTAAATCTACCATAGCCCTTTAAAAATGGTGCACATTTAGGAGACCATAGCAGCATTAGGATTGATTTATGGAAGTACCTGTATATGAGGTTTTTTTCTTAGTTTTTAATGTACATTCGCCCTACATTATTAAAATTTTGGTTTTCAACATTTTAGTATTTAATTTTTCGTCCTCGAACCGTGGAATTTCACCTTCAAATGAATTTTTCTCGAAAACGGTTAATCCTACAGTATTACAACAAGAGTACCTTTTTTATGTATTTTGACCTGAGGAATCATATTTCAAAAATAAAATTGCAAAAAAGTTACACAGAAAAAAGTTTGGGACAAAAAACTGATAATCCCCCCCCCCCCCCTGGTTGAAATAAGTACATGAAAATAACACATAGGATTAGTTGACGTGCAAAACCTCGTTGATATATCTCAAAGGGTTCCTGAGTTATTAAATAAAAACCGATTTTTTTAGCCACTTTCAAAGGGGCGTAGCTCCCTTATGACGCATTTTAAGACATTAATTTATAGGAACTTTTTTTCATATTTTATCATGTAGAATCACCTGTTAAAATTTCCTACGCTATTTCAAATACACCGTGTACAGTGTGTATTGAACGGCTTAACATATTAACTTGAAATTTGGATGGTAGGTTCGTTTCGTAAAACAAAAAAATGTTGAGAAATTTTTATGAATTTTTTTTGAATTTTTTTTTTTTATTATTTGGGAAATGCAATATATATTTACTGTGAATAGTATATGGTGGAATGCGTAGCATTACATGTCTTTACCGCTTGTTTAAATTTAGTGTACACGTATAATTTACGTTTTTTTTATGATAAAATTAATCATTAAACAAAAATTATGTAATTTTTTTAAAGGAATCTTAACGAAAATACTTGTTTCACATTTTTTTTAACCCCTTTAAAATTGTTGAGATAAAATATATGGTCAAATAGAAAATTTTATGAGCTTTAACATGATGCATTACGCGACCCCCTTTCTCTTTAAAAAAAATCCTCCCCTGCCCCCTGCCTCCATTGTGTCGCCTAAAAATATCAAATACCTATAGTACCTAAACGTTATTTGAGTCATGTTATTTGCTACTTCCAAATTTCAAGTTGATATCAGAAGGGTCTTATGATCAGTCCTCCCCTGCCCCTTGCCTCCATTGTGTCGCCTAAAAATATCAAATACCTATAGTACCTAAACGTTATTTGAGTCATGTTATTTGCTACTTCCAAATTTCAAGTTGATATCAGAAGGGTCTTATGATCAGTCCTCCCCTGCCCCCTGCCTCCATTGTGTCGCCTAAAAATATCAAATACCTATAGTACCTAAACGTTATTTGAGTCATGTTATTTGCTACTTCCAAATTTCAAGTTGATATCAGAAGGGTCTTATGATCAGTCCTCCCCTGCCTCCTGCCTCCATTGTGTCGCCTAAAAATATCAAATACCTATAGTACCTAAACGTTATTTGAGTCATGTTATTTGCTACTTCCAAATTTCAAGTTGATATCAGAAGGGTCTTATGATCAGTCCTCCCCTGCCCCCTGCCTCCATTGTGTCGCCTAAAAATATCAAATACCTATAGTACCTAAACGTTATTTGAGTCATGTTATTTGCTACTTCCAAATTTCAAGTTGATATCAGAAGGGTCTTATGATCAGTCCTCCCCTGCCCCCTGCCTCCATTGTGTCGCCTAAAAATATCAAATACCTATAGTACCTAAACGTTATTTGAGTCATGTTATTTGCTACTTCCAAATTTCAAGTTGATATCAGAAGGGTCTTATGATCAGTCCTCCCCTGCCCCCTGCCTCCATTGTGTCGCCTAAAAATATCAAATACCTATAGTACCTAAACGTTATTTGAGTCATGTTATTTGCTACTTCCAAATTTCAAGTTGATATCAGAAGGGTCTTATGATCAGTCCTCCCCTGCCCCCTGCCTCCATTGTGTCGCCTAAAAATATCAAATACCTATAGTACCTAAACGTTATTTGAGTCATGTTATTTGCTACTTCCAAATTTCAAGTTGATATCAGAAGGGTCTTATGATCAGTCCTCCCCTGCCCCCTGCCTCCATTGTGTCGCCTAAAAATATCAAATACCTATAGTACCTAAACGTTATTTGAGTCATGTTATTTGCTACTTCCAAATTTCAAGTTGATATCAGAAGGGTCTTATGATCAGTCCTCCCCTGCCCCCTGCCTCCATTGTGTCGCCTAAAAATATCAAATACCTATAGTACCTAAACGTTATTTGAGTCATGTTATTTGCTACTTCCAAATTTCAAGTTGATATCAGAAGGGTCTTATGATCAGTCATCGGCGAATTTCCAGTGCTCGCATAGGCGCCGCGTCGATTCTAGTGTTGACGCAAGGTTTTAAATATTTACATTTTTATTTCTTTTTATCTTGATTTTTTTTAATGATTCCATTTAAACGAGTTAGGTGGGAAAAAAAGTTATCGATAAATAAAAATTAAAAACTTTCGTATTCTTAAAAGATAAAAATCGAATATCGGTTTTTTCTTCTAAAAACACCGATATATAAACATATTTATAGTTAATATGTTTAGTCAATATTGTTGTGGGTAACAAGTTAGTCGTCAAATGTTTCGATTTAGTGACCTTTATAAAAATTTCCCTCATAATTCGGCAAAATTATTCCGTAAGCCTATGTTTCTGTGTTTATTTTCAACGTTGATGAGTCATAACTGAGTTTATTCCGATTACTGGCTATTATAGCGTAATATACAGTGTGTGTCTAAAGTCCGCTCCCTACAGCTCCCTTAAACTATTAAACGGCTTAAGATATTAACTTGAAATTTGGATGGTAGGTTCGAATTTTCCAAAATTTTCCAAAATCGTAAAAGAAATCGTTTTTTGTAAAATAAATGTTAAAACAAAAAAATGTTGAGAAATTTTTATGAATTTTTGGGAAAATGCAATATAATATTTACTGTGAATAGTATATAATGGAATGCGTAGCATTACATATCTTTACGGCTTGTTTAAAATTAGTATAAACGTATAATTTACGTTTTTTATGATAAAATTAATCATTAAACAAAAATAATATATTTTTTTTAAAGGAGTCTTGACGAAAATTCTTTTTTCACATTTTTTTAACCCCTTTAACATTGTTAATTGTTATTGTCGAATAGACAATTTTATGAGCTTTAAAATGATGTATTACGCGACCCCCTTCTCTTAAAAAAAGTCAATAGTCAATATTGTTGTGTGTAACAAATTAGTCAAATGTCAAATGTTTCGATTTAGTGACCTTTATAAAAATTTCCCTCATAATTCGGCAAAATTATTCCGTAAGCCTATGTTTCTGTGTTTATTTTCAACGTTGATGAGTCATAACTGAGTTTATTCCGATTACAGCGTAATATACAGTGTGTGTCTAAAGTCCGCTTCCCACCGCTTCCTTAAACTATTGAACGGCTTAACATATTAACTTGAAATTTGGATGGTACGTTCGAATTTTCCAAAATTTTCCAAAATCGTAAAAAAATCGTTTTTCGTAAAATAAATGTTAAAACAAAAAAATATTGAGAAATTTTTATGATTTTTTTTTTTTTAACAAAATTTTTAAATTATTTGGGAAAATACTATTTACTACTACTAAGTTATTTATTTTTTTTTTCATAAAGTTTATTTTTGTTATTTACAGTTACTGTTACTATTACTATTTATATTGAATACTGGCTGAAGGACCTCGGTCAATGGCCTTTTGTATAACTTTTGTTGTCAATAAACTACATTAAATTAAAATACTATTTACTGTGAATAATATATAATGGAATGCGTAGCATAACATATCTTTACGGCTTGTTCAGAATTAGTGTAAACGTATAATTTACGTTTTTTTATCATAAATTAATCATTAAACAAAAATTATATAATTTTTTTAAAGGAATCTTGACGAAAATTCTTTTTTCACATTTTTTTAACCCCTTTAAGATTGTTGAAAAAATTTATGGTCGACACACGTCCCCCCAAATGGAAATAGGTTTAAAAAAAAATAGCAAGTTTAGATAACTATTAATTATGTTAGCAAAGGGTCTGTAAACTTCAAAACCTCTGAGAACGAAATCATAATAAGCGCCAGTTCGTAAATAGTGGTAAAAGTTCTTCCGCAGACTGCATGCTAAACAAAAGTAAAAAACTGCAAATTCTTTTGCACAATTCTAATAGTGTTTTTGTTGTTGATTGTGATTTTGTTTAGATCAAATCTATCTGTTCCCATTTTTGAGAAAACCCGTTCCAAAATGTTATAAAAATTAAAATATGTAATTTTTGGGGGCCCATATTTAAATTATTATAGCAGCCAAGGGCGTAGATCTTTTTCTTCTATGGGGGGGGGTAATACCCAGGGCCGGCCTTTCAAGCCTCAAATTTGGCGACTCTAGCAAAAGAAAAAAAACCCTAAAATAAAGCTTTGTGCGCCTACAAAAAAATATGCCCCCCAAAAAATACCACAAGAAAAAAAGCGTTGTCCCTGACGGTTTCTACCAAACACTTGGCACCCTGCAAACAAAATTGGCGCCCAAGCCTATGGGGGGGGGGTAATTACCCCCATTACCCCCCTTATATACGCCCTTGGGTTTATGCACCATTTATACCCGCCCAGACACGTCATTTTCAGCAGGGTGGTGGTATAGTGGTAAAAGTGCTGTATAAGTCTTTGGGGCTCGGGAAATTTTTAAATGGGGGACGGGGGTGGTTACGACAGCTGAAATCTCAAAATTAATCTGCCCAAGTGAGCTCCCATTTTTAGCGATAACACTGCACAAAACTTCCTAACATTTATTATAATAAAATCAACAAAGATATTTCTGACTCATATGATAATGTTATGTAATTTTTTAACAAAAGGCCTTCTAAATTTAATCTTGTTCATTTCATTACAATCTGCCGAATGAAGTGGATCGTTCCGTGTTTTTTCTTGTATTTTTAGTTCTGAACGTTGTTAGTGTATGTTTTGTGTTTTTACACTAACTATATATGGCTTGTCGGACTACTAAGGAATATTTTATCAACCGCGAGTGTAAGAAATTTTGATTACACTGGTCTACAAAAAAAATGATCTCCAAGGACTAAACCTATCATGCCTTAAGTATTTTTGTGTGCTGAAACCGAATTTTCAATTTAAAAAACTTTTTACCGCGTAGATTTCGAGTAAATCCCGGTTTTTATTAAACATTAGTTATACGTGCCTAAAAAAGTAAACTTTTTCGGATTCATCAGCACACAAAAATACTTAATACTTAATATAGGTTTTGGTCTTTGGAGAAGATTTTTTTTTCTTTTTTTGTAGACCAGTGTTATTAAGATAAATATTTTTTAACTTTGAGCAATTATGAGTAACTTTGGGGAACGGAAAATTTTTAAATGGCGAGGGGAAATTTACCACAGCTGAAATATCGAAATTAAGCTGCAGCTGAGCATGCCCAACTGGGCCCCCATTTTGAGCGGTATCATTGCACAAAACTTTCTTAAGTTTATTACAATAAAATCGGCAACGATATTCCTGACTCATATGATAATATTATGTAACTTTTTAACAAGTGCCATTGTAAACTAAATATTTTAGTCATTTCATTACAGTCTGCCAAATAAAGTGGATCGTTTTTGTTTGTTTTTTTTTCTAAACAGTAATAGTGTATGTTTGTGTTTTTTTTATAATACTATAGTGTATTTAGGAATAATTTTTAAACCGCGAGTAAATGTAAGTAATTTTAAAACGATTTTGAACAATTTTTAATTACACAGCCACACAAAAAAAATGTCAAGTGTTTTTTTGGAGACCACTGTATTACCGTGTATTTTATGGAGCTGAACCCGAATTTGAGGTCAAAATGGCAACTCATCCGATTAGTTTTGGAGATAAACTCAAAAAATGTTAGGGAACGTTCAAGTATTACGTAACGCAAATTTTGATTATTTTGGACACCCCCCCCCCTGTAACGCTATTTTCATATACCATTAAAATGGGCGTAACACTCCAAAATGACCCCCCCCCCCCCCTAGGAGCGTACGTAATACTTGAACGTTCCCTTATGCTCGTTTTACTCGAAAATAAGGTTTTTTGAGGTTATCTCCAAAACTAATTGGATGAGGTGCCTCAAAATACATAGGAATAAAATGGTCTCCAAAAAAAATCCGGACCTTTTTTTGTGTGGCTGTGTTATTTTGGATTAGAATTTTCATTATTATTAAATTTTATTTTTTTTTGGGGTTTAATTGTGGACTTGTGAATAAATAAAACAGTTACTTTTTGAAATATTTTTGAATATAGTATTTATTATAAAAGGTACGTTCAAGTATTACGTAACGCAAATTGTAACAAAATTCATACACTTCATACCCCGGTTCTCGCGTTATTATACGTTATAGAGATTTCATATTTTGGCTACCCCCCCTCAAATAGGGGGTGTGTTAAGGGGGTAGCCAGAATATGAAATCTCTACTGCCTTACATAACGCGAGAACCGGGGTATGAAGTGTATGAATTTTGGTACAATTTGCGTTACGTAATACTTAACCGTTCCCAAAGTGCACTATTATGTGCACTTTGGCTTAGTTTACACCATGGGTTCTATATTTTAAGTCCAGCTACTTTTTGTCTACCTTTCTCTGTTTATAGCATTTTGTAAACAGAGATAGGTAGATAAAAAGTACCTGGACTTAAAATATAGTACCCATGGTGTAAACTAAGCCTTTAACGGCGGCTATATTTAAAAGTTTATTTTTTAATTATTTTTTTTACGAGATGACACTACTGGCGGATCCGTGCACTATAGAATTCTATCAGTCTCATGTATAATTGCGGCAAATAATAGATTTCTATAGCTCACGTAGTCCACCTCATACATTTTTTGTGAACTTTTAAATATGGCCGCTGTTAAACTCTTATATTAAATACGGATTAGTTTCTTTTTCGAAAAAGTACTTAAAAAAAAAAAACCTATAAAAACGAATTTTTGTTATGCGACCAATATTAAGCCCTATTTTTATCAACAAAAATCCCATCCGAGAACTCGTTATGTCCTACAGCCGCCAGTCCGATGCTGATTTAACGTCCAAAAAGGTATCAATAACTTATTAAGTTATTTTATTTAAACTTTTATTTAACTTTGATCTTGGTTATTTTGAGGTAATTTTGTTAAACTAAATCTTTTTGTTACAGAACTACATAAGCTGGAGAAGTCAGTCATATAAACAGAGACAGTACAGGTAAGAAAACCTAGTAGTCCAGTCAAATAACGAAAAATTCCTATGTTGAATTGCAATAAATGTACATGGGCTGATACTTTAATGGGTAGTAGTACATAGTAGCAGAACACTCCTGTTAGTTTTTCACCGGGTGATTTGCGTAAGGGATGTCCGCTATCTTAAATTTTAGGGGTGAGTGCGGTTATCTCGCTAAATATGCATCTTACGATAAAAATGCATATAACTAATTTTGTTAAGTAGAAAATTTCCAACAATTTTTGTTTAAATAATTTTTTTATTATATTAATAACAATCGAGTTATAAATATTTAAAAATGGCCATGTTGGGGGTGAAATTGTTTTTTTCGATTTTTCAGCCAAATTATTCATCGAAGGATAAAAGTGGTTATGAACAAACTTGTAGCTCTTGAAGTATTATATGTTATGCTTTTTCATAAGTATTTTGTTACGGTTACAGTGGGCGGTTGCGCCCTCTGTAACCGTACCAAAGTACCTATGAAAATTAATAGTATATGAAACTTAAAGAGAATTTCGAGAGCTACAAGTTTGCTCATATCGTCCGATGAATAATTTGGCTGAAAAATGGAAAAAACCAATTCCACCTCCAACATGACTATTTTTAAGTTAATCATTGTTATTAATATATTAAAAAAATGATCCCAATAAAAATTGTTGGAAATTTCCTCCTTAACAAAATTGGTTATATGCATTTTTATCGCTAGATGCATATTAAGCAACTCACCCCTAAAATTCAAGGTATCGGACACCCCTTATGCAAATCATCCAGTGAAAAACTAACAATGTGTTCTGTTACCATCCACTACTACCCTTTAAAATATCAGCCCGTGTACATTTATTGCAATTTAAATTTATTATTTGACTGGACTATAGGTAATTAACACTAATATGTTATAGTAGGGTGGTCGTGAAAAAAAAAGTATATTCTAGAATCGATACTAATACGCAGAATTGTAGTACTACCAGACATTATGATGCACAAAAAATTTGAAGTCGATTGGATCATGGATCATACCGCACAGTGTGCTCAAATATTTAAAAATTAGCCAAACTATATTATCATGTATAGAAATTTTCAGGGTGGAAAACTTTTTTATGTCTTTACGTTAAATTTTAACCATATATGTGTGTTTTATTGACACCAACTTTTACTTCAAAAGGATCACATTTAGTGGTAATAAGTGAAGCCCAAATGTCGAAAAAATACTATTTTTCTCGAAAATTTAGTAGAAATTTCTAATTTATTTTAGTTTAGAGATGCAAATCTTAGGGTGCTCAGAAAAAAAATTATTGATATGTATCCAAAGAAACTACGTTCCAAATTTCAGGTAAATTAAAAATGCCTACGAGGTCGCGCAAAAGCGTTTTATGTCTCAAAATAGTTTCTTTTTCTAATTTTTCAGCAATAAGTTTTTGCTTATTACATCCCATTCATAGAAACTATAGGTTAATCAATTTTAAAATCATAGATAGGCACTTAAGAAAATCTGTGCCAAATTTCAACTTCATTGGATATCTATAACATGTGCTATGAAGGTGATATATGTCTTAAAAAATATATTTTTTTACCTTCAAGTTCTAATCTACAACATATAATTGATACAAATTATACAATGCTTATTTTAAAATAGTAGCTGAGTACCTAACCAAAAACTGTGCCAAATTTCAACTACAGTGAATTTTTATAACATGTGCTATAAAGGTGCTATAAGCCTTAACAAGCATTTTTTACATAGTTTTTTTTTTTAATTTCGAGTTTAAACCTACTACATTGATACAAATGTAGACTATTTATTTTTTAAATCGTAGCTTAGTATCTAAACAATCATATACCAAATTTCAAGTACATCAAATGTCTATATCAGGTGCTAAAAAACTGCTATGTCTTAAAAACCTATTTTTCAGTTATTTTACCTTTGATTTCTACAGGTTCCATTGATACAAATTAAAAACTATTTAATAGTACCTAAAAAAAATTTGTGCAAAATTTAAAGTATATCGGATATCTTCAATAGCTGCTATAAATGTTCTTACTTTCAAGTTCTAACCTACCATCTTCCCTTGTTATCAATTATGGACTTTAGTTTTAAAATCGTAGCTTAGTAATAATCTATGCCAAATTTCAAGTATATCAGACATCTTTAATAGCTGTCATAAATGTTTTTTTGCCTTTAAGTTCTTACCTAGCACTTTTAATTTTTACAAATTATATCACTTTTAAAATCGTTGTTAAATACCTAACAAAAATATGTGCTAAATTTAGCTACTTTGCAATTTTTTCAAATTATTTTTTTTATAAAAGCTTGCAAAAATAATCCGTAAAAAATATTAACGCATTCTATTAAAATTTAATGGGATGCGTTAATATTTTTTACGGATTATTTTTGCGTGCTTTTATAAAAAAATAACTTAAAAAAATTGCGAAGTAGCTAAATTTAGCACATATTTTTGTTAGGTAATTAACAACGATTTTAAAAGTGATATAATTTGTAAAAATAAAAAGTGCTAGGTAAGAACTTAAAGGCAAAAAAACATTTATGATAGCTATTAAAGATATCTGATATACTTGAAATTTGGCATAGATTATTACTAAGCTACGATTTTAAAACTAAAGTCCATAATTGATAACAAGGGAAGATGGTAGGTTAGAACTTGAAAGTAAGAACATTTATAGCAGCTATTGAAGATATCCGATATACTTTAAATTTTGCACAAATTTTTTTTAGGTACTACTAAATAGTTTTTAATTTGTATCAATGGAACCTGTAGAACTCAGAGGTAAAAAAAAACTGAAAAATAGGTATTTTAAGACATAGCAATTTTTTAGCACCTGTTATAGACATTTGATGTACTTGAAATTTGGTATATGATTGTTTAGATACTAAGCTACGATTTAAAAAATAAATAGTCTACATTTGTATCAATGTGGTAGGTTTAAACTCAAAATTAAAAAAAAAACTATGTAAAAAATGCTTGTTAAGGCTTATAGCACCTTTATAGCACATGTTATAAAAATTCACTGTAGTTGAAATTTGGCACAGTTTTTGGTTGGGTACTCAGCTACTATTTTAAAATAAGCATTGTATAATTTGTATCAATTATATGTTGTAGATTAGAACTCGAAGGTAAAAAAAATATTTTTTAAGACATATATCACCTTCATAGCACATGTTATAGATATCCAATGTAGTTGAAATTTTGCAAAGATTTTCTTAAGTGCCCATCTATGATTTTAAAATTGATTAACCTATAGTTTCTATGAATGGGATGTAATAAGCAAAAACTTATTGCTGAAAAATTAGAAAAAGAAACTATTTTGAGACATAAAACGCTTTTGCGCGACCTAGTAGGCATTTTTAATTTACCTGAAATTTGGAACGTAGTTTCTTTGGATACATATCAATTATTTTTTTTCTGAGCACCCTAACATTTGCATCTCTAAACTGAAATAAATTAGAAATTTCTACTAAATTTTCGAGAAAAATAGTATTTTTTCGACATTTGGGCTTCACTTACTACCACTAAATGTGATCCTTTTGAACTTAAAGTTGGTGTGAATAAAACACACACACATGATTAAATTTTAACGTAAAGACATAAAAAAGGTTTTCACCCTGAAAATTTCTATACATGATAATATAGTTTGGCTTATTTTTAAACATTTGAGCACACTGTGCGGTATGATCCATGATCCAATCGACTTCAAATTTTTTGTGCATCATAATGTCTGGTAGTACTACAATTCTGCGTATTAGTATCGATTCTAGAATATACTTTTTTTTTCACGACCACCCTAATGTTATATGATATAGGCAAGATCTATGTGAGTTGGTTTTTAACTGCAATGATAACAACGGAAGTGGAAGTAGTGCTAATAGAAGAGTTGTGCCCAAAGGCACAGTTAATATAAGGCACAAAAGCAAAATAGTTTGGAATCTAAAACCGCCAAGAGTATAGAGCCTAATATAATAATATTTTTTACAGGTACCCTCAACTGAGGTGACGGAGTAGGTGACTTCGGACATTTTTTCGCAAAATCTTCTGAACCAAAGCACGTGTGTAAAAGTTGTGCGTTTGTGTGTAAAAGTTGTGGAAATGAACCCCACAACTTGAGCACACAACCCCACAACTTTTAAACACGTGCTTTGGTTCAGAAGATTTTGAGAAAAAGTGTCCGAAGTCATCCTACCTCGTCAGAAGTCACCTCGGTGTTATAAATATTTTTTTACAGTTTAATCAAAAAAGAACATTGTTCTTATTAATGTGTTGTTTGTGTTCTTATTTTACACACATATATTTTTTATATATTTTTTTTATCAGGTATTATTTTTTATTTCAGGTATTTTATTTCTTTTAGGTACTATTATTTTCTTTTATGCATTATATCACTGAGTTAAAATGATAAGGTTCTATGTTCTATAGAAACCCCATAATGAAGAACTATATTTATTATATACTCTATTGTGTTGTTTGTGTTCTTATTTTACACACATATATTTTTTCATGTATATTTTTTTTTTCAGGTATTATTTTTTATTTGAGGTATTTTATTTGATTCAGGTACTATTATTTTCATTTAGGCATTATATCACTGGGTTAAAATGATAAGGTTCTATGTTCTATAGAAACCCCATAATGAAGAACTATATTATACAATGTTGGTTTTATTATTTTCTTTTTTTCAGATAATGCTATATAATATATAGCCTATATTGTGCATTAGGTATTTTTTGAAAAAAAAAGTGTTTTTAGGTTAAATATTCTAAACATTTATTTTTTTTTTCAGGTATTAATTACATTATAATGTAATATTAGTTTTTATTTAATAATATTTAATAATGTAATATTAGTTTTTATTTGAAAGTTTACTAGGTATATTAATATTTTTTAATTGTTAAGGATATTGTTTATAATAATTTTGGTTATATTTATGTATATTTTTTTCAGGATATGTGTTTTTTATTTATAATATTATTATTTTATGTATTTTTTTTATGTGTTTTATAGGATATTTTCGTTGGTTATATTTTTTTCATGTATTTATTTTTTTTATAGGTACAAATTCAATTTTAATCTACAATCAGATTAAAATTATAGGATAGTTACATATTGTTTTATGCAAAAATACGCTAGGTATATTAACTGTAAATTTTTGGAAGTTTATAGGCCTATAAACATAAACATTAAGGATAATATCCTTAATATAATAACATAGTATGTTTTTTAAGGTAGCATGGGGCGTGTAGAATAACCTGGGGTAGACTAATACTAATATGTAAATATTATTTATTTCAGATATATCAGAAAGAAGGATTTGATTAAAGTTTTAATTTTTATGTATAATGTGTTATTTTATTTTTTAGATCTTTGAAGGACAACTTTTACAGACAGTGTAATCAGAACTTGTAAGGTTCCTTAAGGTAAAATTGACAGCTAGTAACAGTAAGTTTTTTTAAGGTTAAGGTTTTTTCTTTCCATTCAAGCCAAGCCAATTTCCCCCACCCGGGAAACGAACCCGGGTTGTTGGCATAGTTTCCCCTAGGTTTAATTTAGTATATAGTTAAATAGCCGAAATCCGCACCAATTCCCTTAAGGGGGAATGGATAGGCAGGGTTACACGAACAGGTAGTCAATATCAGCAAATATTCCCTCAAGGGGGAATGGATAGGTAGGGTTACACGCACAGGTTGTCAATATCCGCAAAAATTCCCTCAAGGGGGAAAGGATAACCGCGAACAAAAGACAAAGGAACAGACGGACATTTGAGGTGTTCTCTCTGGATGGTCGACTTTTTCCCATACACGCCAGGTATCTCGAAAGAGAGAGTAGTACCAACCCTGACATCGGTGAGACCGAACTTACAAAGTGGGCAGTTGTCATACAAGGGTTAGGTATATATAGTGTATGATAAATTGTCACCTGACGAGATTATACTCCACGTGTATAGGCCTACTGAGGGATCCTCAGAGGGGAACTGAGGTTTTCTCACTGGGGAACGGCACGTTAACCGTAACGCACCTAGTGCTTTACCTCCTGGGTGGTGTGGAAAAGAGCACAACTATTCTAGTTAGAGGTGGTAAGTGTAAAGAGTAAAAAAATGTCTATCTGTCTGTCCATCTTTTTGTCTTATGGTATGTAAACCTTATAATTATAAGTTAACTTTTGAATGTAATATCGGTTTTTAAAAATTCTTTCGCTAAGCAGATTGAATTTCTTTATAAATAATAGTATATTTCCAACCTAATAAGAAATTAAACATCATTATATCACCATAGAGTCCCTTTTAAAATTAAACATCAAAATTTTTAGGATTGGCAATGTATTTTACCGGGAAAACGCCATGATTGAAACTCTCCTGCATAATACCATTTATGATTAAGCTTTCCTCTAGAGGAAATAAACAACATTTCATTTTATGATATTGATCTTTCTGAAATGCAATAGTTGATTATATTGACTCACCATATAGTCCGAAAAACGTATTGCAAATTAAATAAAGTGATTATTTTTCTTAAGCAAGGGACTTCCCTTATAAAAATTTACGTTAAAACCACTTTACCTAACTTTAGGAGAATGTTTTGTCTGTATCGTTAGGGATCTATTACTAAAACAACGTTTATCTAACGTCATAAACCCAATATAATTATACTTTTGGACTTTTCAACCAAATATTTTTTTTTCAGTTTAGTCGGCGAGCTGGTGACCATTTATTCTTTTTACGCGTTTAGTATACAGTTAATGTCGCGATAACCCGAATGTTTGATACTCCGAATGAGGCAGTAATTCGAACAATGAAATTCGGACTTCAAAGTACATGCATGTATGTTTCACCGTTCGGTTTGCCGCATAATTCAGATTATCGAAAATTTACTTAATTTTGGTATCAAATTACAGGTACACTTTTAATTAAAAAAAAAGTACTACATCACTGGACCTGGAGGTAAACCAAATTTTTAAAATTTTAGGTGTTTCAAGTGATTTACTGACCATGAAATTTTTAGGGTTATGTACATTGTCAGTGGATTTAAAAATTAAAAACGGTATAAAACACATTCATTTATCGAAAAATATATTCCTATTTGTACAATTTATAGAAATATATAGAACTAAAAAATAATAACAGAAATAAAAATATATAATTAATAAAATAACGAAAAGCAATAAGGTACCTTATTTAATAGCAGTTAAAACTTTAAAGGACCACAAATCTTCATTCCTATATATTTTAGCTCTGAATCTCTAATTTATCGACCATTTTCCTTATTAGCCCCAAAATATATTGTTAAAATTGATTTTTGTTGCTGGCTTAAGTGTTGCATGTTGACTCATTTGACACAACTATGTGTCGAACAAGATGACTATTATATTTAGTTTTATATATCTCTGACTTAGTTCCGTCCTGAATTGACTTTAGTGGCAAGTTAGATTTAAATGGTACAATTTTTGGGTGTAGTACTTTTTAAAGATCGCAACTGTACGAGACAGGCAACGCTTGGTTTCATCCTGCGCCGTTCCCTGCATTAGATGGCTCATACCTTTTTTATGCACGCGCAATGTACGAGCTCTATTAACGCAAGATATGAAGCAAGTATTTTCGCAGGAAATAAGTAATGATAAACGTTAAATTAATATTGTAACGATATAAATCGTCACTTTGTTATATAGCAAGGGTTAATTAAACTATTCGTTTACTTACGTTATAATTTATGTTTATTTTGGTATATTTGAAACACGAGTTCTCCGCATGGAGTGATGTTCTGTTGGAACATGGTTCTGTAATTTTCGGCATAGATAAATTCTATTTAACCATCTAGCAGACAATTTTATATTGGACATAATTTTCAAAAGTATATTTTATCCCGGACAACATTTTATCCTGGAAAGTTGTGTATGCTTTATTCCTTCGGGATAATCTAGAATTTGTTGAAAATAGTTTGCTGGAACTGCTCACTTAGATTCAGTATTTTGTTTATACTTAGTTCATAGGGCACTTAGTATTCTGTTTGTATTTTTATTAGTTTTGCTGATAAACAATAAGTATTGTTTATATTTGTTTCTTAGAGTAATATTTTGAGGTTAGATATCACTAATACGGATTTATTAGGAATTCTACACGGTAAAACCGTAGTTGATAATGACTAGATAGATTTTAAGAAATAGATAGATGTCGCTAATAGTTCTGAAATATGATTTTATTTACCTGAAAGATTCGTACCTGTTTATAAGGTCGATTTTCGTTCTTTTTGAAGCAACTCTAATACAAGATGGTGGTGTCGTACTGACAAGTGTTTATTTTCTGCAATCATCGAAGTAATCCTTCATGTATTTTTATTTAAAGTTAGTGAAAATGAATATTTAAACAATGCGGAAGATATTGTAACTGTTATTTTCTACAATTACGCATTATAACGTTTCGATGGACATCGAAGACTTAGCACGACACGTAAGTTACGTTTTTCTGTTTCTTAGAATATTTCTGAGATATGATTATTGTTTCAGCACCATTAATATGGAATTACATTAACCATTCCTATACCATTAATATGGAATTACATTAACCATTCCTACACCATTAATATGGAATTACATTAACCATTCCTACACCATTAATATGGAATTACATTAACCATTCCTACACCATTAATATGGAATTACATTAATCATTCCTATACCATTATTATGGCAATTCTTATGGGATTAAAAATCAATATCATGTTAGAATAATCTAATATTTTCGATGGTTATTTTTACGCCTACACGTTTAGGGATGTACAATAGTACACATATTCGTGACCTGTTAGCTTAAACATAATTTAAGTTGAAGTTTATTTATAATAAATTTCTCAAATGAATTATCTTATTTTATTTAAGAGTTATATTATAAAAAAAAAATTATCACCCCCTGCGGCCAATGCTTTCATGGAATACTTCGAGCAAAAAGCTATTGAGTCATTTCCATTAAAACCTAAAATTTGGCGCAGATACGTAGACGATGTCTATGCTATTTGGCCCCATGGCATGGAAAGCCTTCAAGGTTTTCTAAATCACCTCAATTCCCAACATAAATCTATACGGTTTACGATGGAAATTGAGAACAACGGATCACTTCCCTTTTTGGACGTTTTGGTTTACAAAACGGAAAATGGCTCAATAGGACACTCGGTATACAGGAAGAAAACCCACACTGACAGATACCTAAACGCATTTTCACATCACCATCCCTCTCAAAAACGCTCGGTAGTTAATTCACTTGTTCATAGGGCTTTCATGATTTCAGACAAGAATTCCCTAGACACAGAACTCCTTAAACTAACCAAAGCCTTGACCATGAACGGTTATACCAAAAAAGACATTAATAAGACCATATACAAATACAGAAATCCCAGACCCAAACAACAGGACAATAGTGACAATGACAGACAGACACAAGTTATACTTCCCTATGTAAGCGGTATCACGGATAAAATAGGTAAACTTTTGAAGAAGTCAAATATTAAGCCTATATTTCGGTCCAACCAAAAATTAGGTCAATGTTTGACTTCAACAAAAGACAAAATACCCCTGAGTTCAGAAGGCGTATATAAAATACCCTGCTCCTGTGGTACGGTTTACATAGGTGAAACTAAGAGATAAATTTCTACAAGACTTCAAGAGCACGAGCGCAATATAAGAAAGAAACAAATTTCCTTATCGGCAGTAGCCGAACATGTACATGAAACAGGTCATAAAATCAATTTGTCTGAAACAAAACAAATATTAACAGAAAACAGAAAAATGCCAAGGAAGATACGGGAATCGATAGAAATCATCAAGCATCCTAACAATATCAATCGGGACACTGGTTACCACTTACCTGCAATATGGAAGTCTTTGATAGGAAAAACCTCGTCACGGGTGAATAACCACAACTCGTCATAAATAGTGACACAAGTTGATTCGAAACTTAGTTTCAGATTAATCCCTGAAGATGTCTCTAGTAGTAAGAGACGAAACGTCGGAAAGTGAAAATCCATTAACACGGTCTAAACCCGAAAGTGAAAGTTCTTTATATCTTAATGGCCGTGAAAGCTTAAAATCTAAAAGAGTTATATTTTTTCAAACTGAAAATTAAGTATTTACACAAGGTTGTTACTTACCTAAATTAGTAAAAGCTAAAGTAACTGGCGCCCCTAATAACATTAATCAATTCTTTCTATTTTTCCCTTCCCATACCCATTGCTCCGCTGTCAAAACTAGCCGTTGGCAGTGAACGTATTAATTACGGTACAATATTAGACCTAAATGTTAGGTTACCAACATTAGGAATCGGGACATATATTACAAAATATTCATTACAACTACGACGGGATAACGTTCTTCTAATGTAAAATTTCTACTAGGGATATTTACAAAGAAACAAGGGCGTAGATCTTTTTTTTCTAATACCCAGGGCCGGCCTTTCAAGCCTCAAATTTGGCGCCCCTAGCAAAAGAAAAAACACCCTAAAATAAAGCTTTGTGCGCCTACAAAAAAAGTTGCCCCCAAAAAAATGCCATCAAGAAAAAAAGCTTTGTCCCTGACGGTTTCTACCAAACTTGGCACCCTGCAAACAAAATTGGCGCCCACGCCTATGGGGGGGATAATTACCCCCACTACCCCCCCCTCATCTACGCCCTTGATAGCAGCTACAAAAGTTATTTCCATTTTAAATTAAAGTTACATTTATGCTCTATAAAATAATTACGAAAAATGTCTGGAAATCATTTTAAAAGTTCAGTTGAGGAATAGCTTTTGATGCATCCGCAATGATGTTTAAAAGTAGGCGGTTTATCTTTGTTAAGCAGTTTTTATAAATAACGTCAAATTTATTATATTTGTCATGCCTATGTGTTTGTCAATTTTGCTAAATATGACATATTATCTTATAAATAGTCATAAACAGCAACACTGAATCGTCATTGCAGATTTCTTAAAAACTAGTCTTCCGTTGGACACCGGAAATAAAATCCAGATACTTTTCAATACGGTTTTATAGAGCAAATATGTAACTTGAATTCAAGCTATAGAAAACCTGCGTAGGTGCTTCCATAATTTATTTATTGTCCACCTAAAATGACATTCTTTAATTTTTCCGAATTTTCGGCATGGTATTTCTCTAAAACAGAAAGAGAGAGAGATTTAATCTAAATAGAATCAAAATCAGCTATTAGAAATGTGCAAAATAATTTGCAGTTTGTTATTTTTGCTTAGCATACATTCTGCGGAAGAACTTTTACCACTATTGACGAACTGGCGCTCATTATGATTTCGTTCTCAGAGGTTTTGAATTATACAGACCATTTGCTCACATGATTTATCATCACCTAAGTTTGCTATTTTTTTTTAACCTATTTCCATTTGGGGGGACGTGTGTCGAATAGAGAATTTTATGAGCGTTAAAATGATGTATCACGAGACCCCCTTTCTGTTATGCCCCCCTGCCTCCATTGTGTCCACTAAAAATATCAAAAAGTACTCAAACATTATTTGGGTCATGTTATTTGCTACTTTCAAATTTCAAGTTGATATCATAAGGGTCTTATGATAATGCGTTTAAAAGGAGGAGGACTTTTGACACGCACTGTATGTAGGATCAAAGGGTGATAAGTCCAAATTTTTTAAAAAGCAGATTTTTATACAATTTAATCTACATTTCAAGGACTTAGCGATGTGCATCAAAGTCTTTTTTAAAGGTGTTTTCAACGAGATATGTATTGAAGTCTTTTTTAAAGTGGTGTTTTCAACGATAAAAATCGATATAATACATAGACAATTTTTTTTAATGGAAATCAACTTGGAAACCAACTAAAACATCGAGAAGTGTAAAAAAGCAATAAAATTCTTTTAACACACACTGGTGTAACACCATAACACCAGTGGTGTTATTTCTTGTCCACACATCATAAAACCATCGAAATGTAGATGTCGCGTCAGTAAAATTAAAAGGCTATATTTCAATAGTTATTTGCGCTCCTAGTAGAGGTAAGTGAATTTTGCTGTGTGAGGTAGTATTTTGTGGACCGAAGCGGAGCTGAGGTCCATAAATATGACCGAAGACAGAAAAACTTATCTACGAGATCTCGCCTCTTGAGGGGCGTTTTACGGTTTTCTCACTACCAAGGAGTTTTATTAATATTATTTTTGACATTTATATGTGTGACAATTTAAAAAATCATTTTTTATGGAATCACTCTATAAAATTAAAAATAGTAGTCTTGGTAGGGCCTTATGATAATGCTTTCAAAAGGGGGCGCACTTTTGACACTCACTGTATGGCGCATGTAGGATCAAAGGATGATAAACCAAATTTTTTAAAAAGCTGATTTTTATACAATTTAATCTACATTTCAAGGACTTGGCGACATGCATCAAAGTTTTTTTTAAGTGGTGTTTTCAACGAAATATCCATCAAAGTCTTTTTTAAAGTGGTGTTTTCAACGATAAAAATCGATATAATACATAGACAATTTTTTGTTTAATGGAAATCAACTAAAACATCGAGAAGTGTAAAAAAGCAATACAATTCTTTTAACACACACTGGTGTAACACCATAACACCAGTGGTGTTATTTCTTGTCCACACATTATAAAACCAATGAAATGCAGATGTCGCGACAGTAAAATTAAAAGGCTATATTTTAATAGTTATTTGCGCTCCTAGTAGAGGTAAGTGAATTTTTCTGTGTGAGGTCGTATTTTGTGGACCGAAGCGGAGCGGAGGTCCATAAACACTACCGAAGACAGAAAAAACTTATCTACGAGACCTCGCATCTCGAGTGGCGTTTTATGTTTTTCTCACTACCAAGGAGTTTTATTAATATTATTTTTGATATTTATATGTGTGACAATTAAAGAAATCATTTTTTTATAGAATCACTCTATAAAATTAAAAATAGTAGTATTGGTAGGGCCTTATGATAATGCGTTCAAAAGGAAGCGGACTTTTGACACGCACTATATGGCGCATGTAGGATCAAAGGGTGATAAGTCCAAATTTTTTAAAAAGCAGATTTTTATACAATTTAATCTACATTTCAAGGACTTAGCGATGTGCATCAAAGTCTTTTTAAAGTGGTGTTTTCAACGAGATATGCATCGAAGTCTTTTTTAAAGTGGTGTTTTCAACGATAAAAACCGATATAATACATAGACAATTTTTTTTAATGGAAATCAACTTGGAAATCAACTTTTTTAGAAATGCAAACGCTTGAAAATCGTAGGAAATATATCAATGTTATTTTTTTATTCAAAATTGTTAACTCATACATACACGGAAAGAAATTAGTGGGCTCTGCGCTATACATTATAAGATATTTGGTAACAGTGGCAAATTATAGTGATTTAAGCTATAGATTATAAGGGACACAATAACTAATAATGTTAAAAATAAATTGGAAACGATTATATATATTACAGACACGATTATATTTATTACAGGCACTATTATAAATTTACAGAAATTTTATTATATTATAAAAATTATTAGCACGGACAATAATTAAATCTATATAAGCTATAAATGCCATACTATTTGTTATATTTTATTATTTACTAAACAATTAAAGTATTTCATATAAATTTTTACACTGACTGCCATAATTGTAAGAGAAAGCCTTGTATTTATATAATAAGCGATTATAATTTGCTTGGTATGTATGTTATAGCGCTCCTAGCTATAATTTTTTTTTTCCGTGTAAATTGTCCACAGCTTCTGTCACAAATAAATTTCAATTTTCATTTTTCTTACCAAACAAGATCCCTAATATTGTTTCAAACTATAAATGGTTTTAATAATTATATTATAAATTCTCCAATCAATCGTATACTGAAATATGGTAATTACTATAATCAGTTTAATGACATCGATTTCTTTATTGGTTCTTTAAATGTTTTCAAAAATTGTCTTAGGTCACACCTTACACCTTACATTGATTTTAGTTTTATATATACTAACCATAATTAACTTTTATATATTTTGTTATTATTTCGTCTAAATTGTAATTTTTTGTAAATTGGGTTTACCCGTTAAATAAATCAATAAAAAATAAATAAAAAGTAAAAATAAAACATCGAGAAGTGTAAAAAAGCAATAACATTTTTTTAATACTTACTCAAAAATTTTCTCCGGGAAAGTAAAAGGTAATGTTATATTTTTGATGATCCTTGCTCATATTAGAGGTAGTTTTTAAATAAACTTAAGACGATATGATCTCTCCAAAAATGTTTTTATTATTATTACATAAATAATAGCGACATGTTTCTGCCCTTTTAACATAGGACCATCTTCAGGCTAATAATTAAAATTAAAAACAAACAACAACAATTACATTACACGTATACAAGTCATACTCAGTATGACTTGTATACGTGTAATGTAATTGTTGTTGTTTGTTTTTAATTTTAATTATTAGCCATACTCAGTATGACTTGTATACGTGTAATGTAATTGTTGTTGTTTGTTTTTAATTTTAATTATTAGCCTGAAGATGGTCCTATGTTAAAAGGGCAGAAACATGTCGCTATTATTTATGTAATAATAATAAAAACATTTTTGGAGAGATCATATCGTCTTAAGTTTATTTAAAAGGTAATGGGAAATCATTCTTTTTTGAAAACAGTTTTTATCCAGCTGTCAACCTGTCCCATCGGTGTAATGTGTGACGCGCGATTGATCAATATACAATAGATCCAGCCAAGCTCTTGGGATTAAATGTACACAAAACTCCCAATGTAACAATTTAAATTTTTCACAATTTTTCAGCTGTATTAAATTTAGGATATTTTTAAAATACGTACATTCCAAATTTTTACAAGAATTTCATAAAAATACTTAAACTTTAGTATTATTATAAGCACTATATGTCCAGCTTGAGAATTTATTCGCATTTTATAAATATATTTTTAAATAAAAACTAGATGAAACGCTGCAAGCACCCTGTCAAAACATCGACACTATTGTACACTAGAGCCATCTAGTTTGCTAATTTCTAACTAGGTGTTTTGTTTGATTTTAAATTCTGTCTTTAAAACATTATATTCTAGCAAAAAACTGCATATAACATTTTTTATAGGGCTTAAAAAGAGCTTTTATTTAAAATATAATTTTTTGAAATTGGGTTATAAATATGTGAGATATGCTAAAAAAACCTTTTACTGCTTTAAACGCCAATATCTCGAAAACAATGCGTTTTAGGAAAACGTTGTTTATAATTTTTTTTGACCAATCTAAAATTATCTTTTATATAAGTGCTAAATTAACCAAATACAATAATAATTGCCTTAATTATAAACAAAAAACACTAAAAATAGGAGTTTTACCCTATTTTTACCCCCTTACCCCCAATCTTTTACCGCCGAAATCTAATCAGCTCTTCGGAATACGATAAGAAACAATATGCAAAAAACCGCAAGTCGATATCTCATGTAGAAATGGAGTTAGAGAGTTTACACCCAGACAGACAGACGGACGCAAAATTTTTTTTTACTGATTTCCACTCAGAATGGTCTAAAACGTCGAGAAATGTGAAAAAAACGTGTTCAAAGATTTTGACTTTTCGGCGAAGATTTCAATACATCGGCACTCTTAGTAGCACTAAGTGCCGATGTAACTTGCTACCATCTAAAAAAGTAAATGAACACTGGTAAAAAGATTCCGCTCACACTGGGCCTGAACACATTTTAAGTTAAGTGAGCATGGAAACGCCCAATATCACTGGATATCATTGAGATAGTGTCTACCAAGAAAATAACACCACACTGGTGTAACATCATAACACCAGTGGTGTTATTTCTTGTCCACACATCATAAAACCCTCGAATGTAGATGTCGCGACAGTAAAATTAAAAGGCTATATTTCAATAGTTATTTGCGCTCCTAGTAGAGGTAAGTGAATTTTGCTGTGTGAGGTAGTATTTTGTGGACCGAAGCGGAGCTGAGAAGACAGAAAAAACTTACCTACGAGATCTCACCTCTCGAGAGGCGTATTACGTTTTTTCTCTAACAAGGAGTTTTATTAATATTATTTTTGATATTTATATGTGTGACAATTAAAGAAATCATTTTTTATGGAATCACTCTATAAAATAAAAATAGTAGTCTTGTGTCTAGATGTCCCCTTGCGGTAAGTATCGGACACTTGTCCTTGCGCGGTAAATCGTTTTTTCTGTCTTTAGTTGCGGTTTTGTTTGTATTGATTGCATCTATCTATTAATTTCTTCTATCTAAGTGTGCTAGATATAGTACTTTTTATTACTGTCGACTTTTTAATTAATTTCAACTTACCTTATTGGTAGTGAGGAAAAGACTTTTGTCAAAAGTTGTTGGTATAAGATCTTTGCCTATGGTTAATATTTTAGGTCCGTTTGATAAAATGGTTAGTTGAATCTACTAGAACTTTGCACACGGGTAGAATCTTAGTACGTTCGTAGATTTTTTTTTAATTTTTGGTCAAATTTGATCAAATACAAAAAGTTTATTTCAAATAGTTCTAACTTTTAAACGGGATAAGATATAGACTTCAAATTTGGATTGTGTATATCACACAATAAAAATTATCATTTTTCAAATATTTTATTCAATAAAGCGGCGCTAGGGGGCAGTGGGAGACATAATTTTAAACACTTCTCTACAATGACGTATCACAACCCAAGCAACAAAATAGGTAAAAAAGTGGACAAAAAGTCTAATTATCATTTATAATTAGACTTTTTGACCACTTTTTTACCTATTTTGTCGCTTGGGAAGACCTAGAGCGCCCCACCTGGGGACGAATTACCGAATAAAAAATAAAAAAAAATTGTAAATGATAGTTTTTGTCTTGTCTTATACACACTCTAAATTTCAAGTTTATATATCATCCCGTTTAAACGTTAGAGGGGTTTTACCCTTTTTAAAAAATAACCCTGTATAGTAGTATAAAAACTCACCTGTAAAATATAATTACAGTTTATTAACATTCTAGAATCGAAATTTCGTCAGTTTATTAATTTACAGAAACATAATCAAATTTTCTTTGGAATATAAGTCAATAAAATTTTGTATACCCCAGTTCTCATAGCTTAACTAAGCGTTGCTAATTTTTTGTTCCGTAAAAAAATCTGTAAAAGACCATCTAGTAAAAATGTATCTGCAAACAAGCTCAATTCATTTTTCTCTACAAAATTTAACCTTTTCTCTAATTTTATATTCTTTACTTCGGTTCAGAAGGTGCCGATCTATTGCAGTCATGATTAACGGGTCAAAAAATTTGGTCTTGTTTTTTTTTTATATTTTAACATAAATTAAATCAGTAATGAAAAGAAACTGAATATCTTCCAAACAATTTTTTTTTTATTTTGCGTTAGTAATGGATTTGTTCTGACACTAAAAAAAGTTGGATCTCCGACGGACTTGACTAGTCAATTCCTATGTATTTTGAGCCGCTGAATCCGAATCTGAGGTCGGAATTTGAAAGTTAGCTCCCATTTTCAACAGAACCTCAAAAAACATACTTTTCGCAATGATATGATATGTTTTTTGAGGTTATGGTAAAAATGAGAGCTAACTTTCAAATTCCGACCTCAGATTCGGATTCAGCGGCTCGAAATACATAGGAATTGACTAGTCAAGTCCGTCGGAGATGCAACTTTTTTAATTTTGTGTGGCTGTGTTATCTCTGCAACTAAAAGTCCGATCAAAAAAAGTTTTTTTAGAAAAGATTTTGAGGGGAATTAAATAACAAAAGAAAAATTTATGTTTGTACTTAAAAAATAAATACGCCATTTTTTTTCACCATTAAAATAAACAAATTTATTAGATAGTAGATGGTTGGATTAGGGTTATTTATATTAAAAAACGTTTTTTTACTAAAACTGCCGACGTTTCGTTGGCTTTATTCCAACTTCTTCAAAAGGCACACTACAAGAAATGTAACAATTATGTTATAACTTTTTAACAATTCAAAGAACCAGAAAGAAAACTATATAAGTTTAAAAATTGGTTAATAAAATAATAAAATATGATTCTTTTTTTAAATGTAATTAAAAAAAAATGTTTAAAATTGTTTTGCAGACAAAAAAGGCATTGATTAATTATATTAAACTATGCATTATAATCTAAACATAGAAATAAAAACATTTAAAATACGGTTTAATTTAATAAAACCTCGTATAAGAACAAATATTTATATTAACGTGGCATTATCATCAGTATAAGCAATAAAAAGGTAAAAAATATGGTACTTACAGTAAGTTACGTTTTCTTCGTTAAAATATAAGAATTAAGGATTGAAATAATAAATATATAATACATAATGGGTATTCGAAATACAAGAAAATAAACAAACATGTAGATAAGAAATTTCAAGTCGTGTACCAGTGCTATACAAACGTATACTGGAAATTTCGGATTGTTGACAGATACAGGTACGGGGGGGGATTTTTTTTGTGGTTTAAACTAAGAATTAGACTTGTAAAGAAACCAAAATATCCTATTATTATTATTATTTTTTTTTTATGAAAACTAGAGTTTACTTTTTATTTTTGAAATAAGCGGAAAATATGCCATATTTAAGTCTTCTATATCTGTCCTTTTATTTACACTATTATTAAATTTTTTAATACAAATCATTTCTTGAAAAACACGTTTTTTCTTCCGACATTTTTTTTTTCTAAAATGCATAGTATTCGAGATATTTGAAAGTTTCAGGTTAAAAAAAAACACCCGGTATATACAAAATATACAAAATATGTACAGTGCGTGCATTAAGTCTGGAATCACCCGAATAACTTTTTAGTTACAAGTAAAATACAAAAATCCTCAGACAGGTCGATTTATATTTTTAATTCTGCAAATTTTGGTCTAAAAAAAGTTATCAAAATTGGCACCCCCTTGCATCCTCACCCCCCAACTTTTTTTTTCAAATAGCAACCTACCCCTTGTGATACATCATTGGAAAGGTAATTTAATAAGCTTTCCAACAGTGTATGATAAAGCCTAATTTGTTAAAGGGTCTATGAAAAAACGCATGTTTTATTTAAACATTGTTTGTGTGAAATATTACGCATAATATGGTAATTGTTGCCCTATTTCCTACTTGGCACCTTCCTGAGAATCTAAATAAGGTTGTTTTAAACTTATTGTAATATTTTATACCCTGTTAAAAAATGCAATTTTTTTTCTTTTTATGTTTACTATTTAATCGATTTTAATCCCGTTTTTTTACTGTCCACTGTCAAAGAGCTGAAGGACAACAATTTGAACATTTATAGTGAACTAAAGTTATACTTTACATGTCTTTATAATAAACTAAATTGTGCATTTTATCATTAGCCCTTTACCAAATTAGGCTTTATTATACACCGTTGGAAAGCTTATTAAATTACCTTTCCAACGAAGTGTCACAAGGGGTAGGTTGCTATTTGAAAAAAAAAGTTGGGGGTGAGGGTGCAAGGGGGTGTCAATTTTGATAACTTTTTTTAGACCATAATTTGCAGAATTAAAAATATAAATCGACCTGTCTGAGGATTTTTGTATTTTACTTGTAACTAAAAAGTTAATCGGGTGATTCCAGACTTAATGCACGCACTGTATACAAAATATTCAACTGTTCATTAGGTTTTATATTCTCATTTGCATTTTCGAAATAAAAAGTTTAAACATAACCAGATTATTTTAACAAGCACGTTCATTAGATTTTAAAATACGAGTAACGTTACTATTTAAATGAACTTTTGATTTAAAAGACATATTAATCAAATTTTAATCGTCATTTTTCATCTAACATTTTAAATAATAGGAAATACACTGCTCAGTAAAAGAGCTTTCCCATTTTACACCTCCGAGCGTAAATAGTTATTTATATACCAAGGGACTAAACTGGCTGTTTTAGTCCCGCTGCGTGAGTGTTTCCTGAGCTAGCGCAGCGAGCGAGGGAAACAGAAATGCAAGGGACTAAAACAGCCAATATTAGTCTTGAGGTATATACACTATTTTTTGCAGGACCAAACATAATTTAGGTAGGTAGATAAAATTAAAATTAAAAACCACGTGTCTAAAATCGGTTGTTTTATTTTCGTAATTTAATCAAGATGCCTATAAATTGCGAAAAGTTAGTTTCACGGTTATCGCGATTTCAATTGTTTTTTAATATGGTTGACACAAACGTCAAAAAAATGGACGAAGATGATAAATTTTAAGTTATGTATAAATTGTTATAACAATGTTATTTTTAAAGGTTTTCTTTGTTAAAATCAAATAAATTGGTTTGAATCGCTAATTTATTACAAAACATCACCAAACCTAATTTTTGAACCAGCAAAGAACATAGTAAGTATAATATTTTAATATTATCAAGGTTGCCGTGATTTTTATTCCCTTGGGAGAAAAACCGCAAGTTTAGTCCCGAAAATGAAAGCGTCTAAAGTCTTGGTCGTGCAAAAATGATTTTTTATTGTTAGATTTATTTTTAGCAACCTTAAAAATATACCAGTTTTTACGACAACTACCCCCCGCCTCTTAGGGGGTGCAGTTAAAACTTTATTATTATTAGATTCTCTTTCAGCAACCCTAAAAACCCCAATACACCAATTTTCACAACAACTACCCCCCACCCCTCAGTGAGTGAAAATAGAAAAATTTTATTAAAAGATTCACTTTTAGCGACCTCAAAAACCCCAATATATAAATTTTCAAGAAAACTACCCTCTACCCCTCAGGGGGTGTAGTAAGAATTTTTTTATAATCAGATTCACTTTCAGCAACCTGAAAAACCCCAATATGCCAATTTTCTCGAAAACTACCCCCCGTCCTTTTGGGGGTGGAATTAGAATTTTTTATTATCAGATTCACCACCCCTCAGGGATCGTTTAAGTATTACGTAACGCAAATTTGGATCATTATGGACCCCGCCCCCTGTAACGCTACGCAGCTCGGGATTTAATAAGTGCGGCTAAAAAAATGTCTTCCTTACTCCCAGACAGCACAAAGATGACTTAAAGAGATCTTAAAGATGTCGTAACTCGTCATTCAAGACGTCTTAGGAACGTCAGTTTTCGCCTTATATGCATCTTAAAGACGTCTTAACGACGTCGTATGTTACAAAAGGTAACGTCTTTAAGACGCCTTGCACAGGCGACTTTACAACATAATGACCACTCCCATTTACGTTGCTAGGTACGGTCGTATTGATATAAAAAGCATAATAATAACTAGAACAAGAGGTAATTTATTTGCCAAAAAAAGATCTTAAAAAAAATGTGATTTAAAAAAAAAAATTTAATTTTTTTTTCAGTTTTTGAAAATTTCTTTTTTGATTTTTTTTTATTTTTTTCGTTTTTCGTAAAAAGAATTTTTTTTTTTAATTTTTTGTTTTTCAAAAAAAGATCTTTAAAAAAATGATATATTTTTTTTTAATAGTTGATTGTGGTTAATTTATTTTTAGCGATGAGTATCGAAGTTAAGATGTCTTGTACCGATACTTAAAAGACAACTTATAGACATCATAATCAGATATCTTTTAAACATCCCTAAAAAGAAGTCCATAAGATATCCTTGTCACGTCTTTAGGCGTCCAGACATAATTAAGATCTAAAAAAGACGTCTTTAAGATATCATGTGCTGTCTGGGCTTTGGTATATAAATACTATTATTGAAAGTTTTCATATCAGGTTTGTGATAATATTAATTAACATTGTTAATTTAACAACGTTATTACTCAAATATATACAAAATGTCAATATCTCCGTTTAATCCCAATTTAATCCTTGACGTATCCAGGCCATGTGTTAGATGTTCACTAATTATCCTCAAATTGGGCAAAACTTTCTTAGGTATCCATCTTCCATCATATTGACAGATCCCGGTTAGCAAATAGGTCTTTATCCTCCCCTCAGGCTAAAGTATAATAGATTTTCTAGACGATTCGATACAGAATGAGGGGATAACAAGCTATTAGACACATAATGCTTCGCCAAAATTCATATTCGCTTAACAGTGGATTCTTAAAAACTGTGAAAAAAGCTCGTTTACATATTAGATCATATATACATAGATGCGCCTTGAGTCCACGTCAAACCGAAATGTTTTCATTGCTATATCCAGGTAGATTTCACCTTCCCGCTTCTGGTCACCACCCACCGCTATAGTGGTTTGTTTACAAATGGCTTTGTATATGTTCTAAAACAAATCAACATTAATGCCATATCTATGTATATATGATCTAATGTTTACATCTAGATATCTATATACTGGAAATTCAATAAAACCTGCAGTGACTCAGTTGCGAATATGTGGTAAAAGGAGAAGATCATACCAGATCGGGTGCGACTAGCGTAATTTCGTGAAAGCTTCGCAAAGGCGGACCCCTTATACGAAAGCAGCAGAGGTATGAGTCACTGCAGGTTTTATTGAATTTCGAGTATAGATATCTATATCCTATAAGTTGGAAAATCAGTTTTCAGCAACGAACTAATAACTCTTCTCTCTAGAATACGCATACCGTTAATATAAAGTATCCCCAACATCTCGGTTTGTTTGTAAACAAATATTAGGAATATTCAGGCCTGAACAATAACAGTTACCAGTAACTGTTATTGTTGTCTCTGTTAGAACAAAGCTGTGCGAGTAAGACAGACAAATATATATGTTGGCTACGTTTTTGTCAGTTTTTGGTTTGGTTTTAAGAGTACCTACTACCATAGGCGCCGACTCTGGGGGGGGGATCATGCTCCCCTCTGGACTCATTACAGGGGAAGCCCCCCCTGGAAAATTGTCTATACTCATAATAAATCTTCAAATTCATAAAAACTTTCCCCTGTGGCAATAAAATTTTCTTATTTTTTTGTAAAGTTCAATATTAAAAAAAATCGCCTGCGGCGCTAGGGATTTCCTGCATTTTTCTAAAATTTTAACTGTTTTAAAACTAAAATATACCATCAAATTTCTACAATTTACCACATTTGTTTGGACCTTTTAGGTTAATTTAAGATTTTTTCATTTATTTCAGAGAAGAATATATAGGGTTTTTGAGGTTGCTAAAAAAATAAATGGCGCATCCAATATGGCGTCGAAATTTTAAAATTTTTAATATTGCTTGCCGAAAATTAGTGATTAAGTATTTTTAACGTCGTTGAAACCAAATCCGTGGTTAAAAATTGAAGATTAACCCTTAACTGCTGTTGTGGGGTCTGAGCGGACCCCAGCGAAGTTAATTTTTCCCACCACAGGTAGGTAAGCGACCGACCTGAGTTGAGTCTCCCGGTACCTTCATGTTAGTGTGAGACTCTCACACTGTGAGAGTAACATTGAGTGATGCTTGTATCGCAGTCGCTCTGTTAGTTACGTCAGAAAACAACACTTGGGGTCTGTTCATACCCCACAACGTAATTAACGTAAGTTTATTGAACATATATATTTTTTTACATTTTAAAATATTGGTCATTTTAGGCGTTTTAAAAATGGCTTCAGCGTCTGAAAAGAGAGTTAGAGCTAGAGATTCAGATTTTGAGACCACAGTTGAACAGGGGTTTCGAGAAATAGACGAAGAAAAAAAAAAGCGAATCTAAAGATCCTGACCTGGATAATAGTGAATTACAAACTGAACATGATACTAAAGACATGGATGAGACTTCAAAATAATCCAGAAATAATTATGTTTTTAAATTGTATAAAAGGGGGTGTACAGCTTAGATAAAAAATGTGTAACCTTTTCATCAAGCAGACAACGCGTAGATGGACCCTGGCATTTTTTTTAATTTTAAATATATCGTAATATATTTTGCACTAATCTTTTTCTGATAATTCTCAAATATTACGCTTTGACTTTGTGACTTGCTCAACAACTGATAAGACCATACAAGACTTGCAAATGAAAGTGCCGTCGCAATGTCTATCAAGAGTGTTTAAATGACTGAAATTTCTTTAAATTCACCTTTTGTGAAAATCCAGAGTGTTTTTAAACTTTTATGTTTATCTTATTTTTATTTTTGTTTTATACTTCCTCTTAAGAAAAGTGATAAAAAAACTTAAGTTTCTTTACTCAGTTTTTATATTTGACTAAAATACCAAAGCATAGTAAATAGTTCGGGTTTTTAGTTAACTCTTTGAATGTTCTTTATTTTTATTTTGTTAAAATTTATTTTGTTTTCATCTTTGGTGGTTTTTAAGCTTAAGATACTACAAATAAATAATTTTTTACATTAATATTACTTTAATTATCTTTTCGTCCAACTTATATGTGAAAATAAAATGGGGTCCGCTGAAACCCCACAACGTAATGTATGTACCAAAAATATCACAACAGCAGTTAGGGGTTAAAACGACTGATTTAATATGGCGCGCGCCAATTTTAAAATTTCGACGCCATATTGCATGCGCCATTTTAAATTTTAATTTTTTAGCAACCTCAAAAACCCTAAATATTCTTTTCTAAATAAATGAAAAAATTGTAATCTGACAACTTAACCTTTCAGCACTCAATTTTTACAAAGTTACAGCCTGTTCCAGAACTCGCGTACCGAAATTTGAGGGTATATTAAAAACCTTCTGGAAAATATGAAAAAAATTTAAAAAAAAATCCATCTTCAATACTAATTAAAAAGGAAGCTATTTAATCTGACCAATCCTGTTGCTGATGTTAAATTACCTAAAAATTAGTTTTTCCCTACTTATTAGTAACTATGGTTGCATTTTAATGGTTGACTCGTGCATTGTTTACACGGAAAGAAATTAGTGGGCTCTGCGCTATACATTATAAGATATTTGGTAACAGTGGCAAATTATAGTGATTTAAGCTATAGATTATAAGGGACACAATAACTAATAATGTTAAAAATAAATTGGAAACGATTATATATATTACAGACACGATTATATTTATTACAGGCACTATTATAAATTTACAGAAATTTTATTATATTATAAAAATTATTAGCACGGACAATAATTAAATTTATTTAAGCTATAAATGCCATACTATTTGTTATATTTTATTATTCACTAAACAATTAAAGTATTTCATATAAATTTTTACACTGACTGCCATAATTGTAAGAGAAAGCCTTGTATTTATATAATAAGCGATTATAATTTGCTTGGTATGTGTGTTATAGCGCTCCTAGCTATAATTTTTTTTTCCGTGTAAGACTTTCAACTTTAGAATCTTTTTAGGTTATTATATTTTGACAAAACCAGCTTTTATTTAACTTACAATGTTTGGATATTTATTTGTTTGTTTAGGGCAAATCTGCCAAAGGCTTTTTCGACCAATTAGAATGTACTTAGAAAGCTGAAATTTGGTACAAATGCTTTACTCGTCTGACAATATAATTTTATATAAAACTTACCCCTCAACCCATAAAATTTAAAAAATCCATTTTTTACCTACACAAGATAATTTAAAACTAAAATTAGGTTACATACTCATTTAGTGATAATAAAATTTTACAATAAATTTTACATACCCCCTCGTCTCTCCATCACCCCCATACGCATATAAGGCTAAGTTAACCCTTTTCTCTGTTTCACCCACTTAGAATATACTTAAAAAGCTAAAATTTAGTATACATGCTTAACTTGGTTGTCAAAACAATTTTATATAAAAATTTTCCCCTAAAATTAAAAAAACTCCTTTTTTACCCACATCTTTTTAGATGTGATACTTTTTTTTAGTCATCAAAATTTCTGTCAGTCAATCATAAACAAATATACATGTAAGGATTACCATTAAATAATACACAGGCCCATCCTTTGCATTTCGGCGCCCTGAAGCAAGCTTCTGGTTCGGCGCCCTTATTTTGGAAAAATGTTTGTATCCTACAAAATTTGACGACTAAAAAAAATAATTAATGGTAAAAAACATTTTTAAGAACAAGCTTTTATTTAAGTACACTAAAAAGAAGAAAATAAACTTCCAAGTAAATCAAACCCATCATTTTTTTACATTATAAAATTTTATATGATATAAAAACTTATCGCGAGATTTTTTATAAAAGAAATTTAGGGGCCGGTGAACTTACCGGCCACACGAATTCTCAATTTTTTTTAAACCAAAAAAAAGTACTTACCTTAAATAGTATTTTTGCAAAAAAAAAATTGCGGATTACTCACAAATTAGCGAAAAATTAATTTAAAAAAGTCCGAATTTTGTGCATTTTTAAGTACATTTCTCTTCTTCTTCTGCTTGTCTACTTAAATTTAGGACCCTGCTAAATAATAAATAAACAGCGTTGTCAGATTGTGCATACATTGAAAATGTTTTTTTCTGAGGTTTATATTAAAAATGTACAAAAAGCAATCAAAAACTATAATTTTATTATAAAAAAAACACAAACGTAAACCAACGCCTCCCATTAAAAAAAAACACCAAACCAGCAAATTACCCAACCAAACCATTGTTAACGTTAACCAACGCCTCCTATTAAAAAAAAAACCAAACCAGCAAACTACCAAACCAAACCATTTTTAACGTAAACCAACACACCCATTAAAAAAAACACTAACCAGAAATTCGTGAGTATTTTAACAATTTTTTATTATAAAAATTTCAACAATTATTTTATTATATTTATTAATTTCCAGAGAATAGTAAGAGAACCACTGAAATCAGTGCTGCTACTACAAACCTCGCTTTCGGCCGTATGATCTTCGGCCGTAATACCCACACCGCTAATATCTAATACTTACATCTGACAACGCTGCATTTTTTTACAAACATACACGAAGTTAGAAACATACATTCACGAAGTTAGAAACATGTAATCTGTCATCATTCTTTGTAAAATAAACAGTTATTTTTACATATAAATTTGTTCTAGATAAAAAACAACATTTTCCGCATTCAGAATTATTTATAATTGTTAGTTTTAGCATTACAGTGAAAAATTAGTACAAGATTGGCGTTATTTTTTGTGTCCGGTAAGTTCACCGAAACCGAAATTTACACAGGAATATCTCGCGACAAGCTTTTATATCATATAAAATTGTATAATGTAAAAAAATAATGGGTTTGATTTACTTGAAAAATTATTTTCTTCTTTTTAGTGCACTTAAATAAAAGCTTGTCCTTAAAAATGTTTTTTTACCATTAATTTATTATTATTTTTTTAGCAGTAGGTTATGAAAAGTAAAAGTCTTAAAAAAAAAAAATAAGAAGATAGATTCCAAATTGACGGTCTTCTGAAATTTTGAAATAAAAAACCTTGAAAATTCCAGCCAGGCTTTTTTACAAACTTATATATTCAATGTTAAAATTAGATCTTATTACCATGCTTGACAGTCATATCTGGTTGAGAGGCATACCTGGTCAATTTTTTGAATTTAGGCGAAGCGCCAGTAAACCCTGTACAAACAGTAATAAAATAAAACTTTGATTTTAACATGAATTATTAAAATTTGCGGGGAATGAGTATCTTTTTTTGAAATTTTCCCTGGGATTTTGAAAAGTCGGCTCCTATGCCTACTACGTCCTCTTAAAGAATAACACTTTGTATACGGGAACTTTTTTTATGGTTTTTGATGTAAAATCGGCCTGCAGTATTAAAATTTTTATTGGGGTATTTTTTAGCTTCTATTTTGAATGCTCACAATGTGAATTTTTTTCTTTAACTGCTGTTTTCTGGAGAACGATTGGACCTACAGTATTACATAGAGTACTGTTAAAATTTTACTGACTGGTACCTGTGAGCTGAGGCAAGGGGAAGAGAAGAGGTAAAATGTTCTAATGTATAGACGACCTTGCATTCCAAACATTCCGGCCAGGTGCCAGCTAGTATTTTTAACCAAAGAATCATATTTTATTAAGAAAATGTCAAAAAATCTACGGATAAAAATGTTGTGGCAGAAAGTGTAATCGCCCCCCCCCCATTTTGCACTTCCCTAGTTAAATTACCAAATAAAAATTATATAGCCTGCTAAGACATGTGCAAAAATTTGTTACTGTGGTTTATTATAAACCCTATAATAGGGTTACAGAGATATTAAATAAAAACTACTTTTTAGATGTACCCTTAGGAGTGTCGTAGCTCACTTAGGGCTCATTTCCGGACCAACCTTTTATTTGCATATTTTTTAATGTAGCATCACCCTTTAAAATTCCCAAACTTATTTCTAAATAACCCCGTATTTAAATTTTATTATTCTCCTGTGGAGCTATGAAGTGTGTAATCACAGAATAGGTGAACTTGTCTTGTGTAGACGGAAACAATTTGGCATTATTTTAACGTCAAAACATTCATTAGTTGAGATAGAATAAATGGCTTTAAAATAGAGATGAAATAAGCACACGTTTCAGATATATTAACCCACATATTTATATTATGGAAAAATCCATCATTTCTATGTTCTATAATTGCATGAGGCATAAGAACACGTATCTAATTTTAAATTAGAAATTTAGAATATTTTTTACTTTTTACACATTTTATAAGTTATTTAACGAACATACAGTGTGCCGATTTTTTTTTTCGAAACATTTACTCATAGGTTATATCCCGAGACCCAATGATATAACCGGCTAAACTGCAAGTAGGTGTTTTTGTTAATTTTGCTTAGAAAATGTTTCATTGTAAAAAGCTCGAGACTGCAGGTCGACATAATTGTTAATTTTTTTAGTAAAATTTCTGCATTTTAAAATGAAATAAAAATATTTTACAACTCTCTGGACCCTAGGGAACATTTAAGAACATGGAGAACGTTTCCATCTTTTCCCCCCTATTGGATAAAAATTCAAACGTCATTTTTCAAGCCACCTCATTTTAGGGTCAAGTGAAAAACGTAGGATATTCAATGTTTTTTTCAAGTGTGTACTATACGCATGAAACTAAAAAATGAATACCCAAAATTAGGTTCCCAAAATTTTATCAAAATTAACGATAATTTCAAGACTCCTTAACTCCAATACTTAAAAATAAATTGAGGTAAGATTTTTTTCTCTAATAATAAGTTACAACAAAAAAAAACTAGAGCATTCTCGCTATTATAGTTTACTTTTTTATTGTCGAGTAATAAGAAGTATTCAGCAATAAAAAATAACGATATTTCTTATTTATTTGTAAGATCTCGTGATGCAACAGATGTTCACACAAACAAACGTCTAGATATGAAATTTAATGCGGGAATACCTATTACTCTCGAGTATATTTGAAATATAAAGGTATCTTAATTGTGTTATTGGCCAAATTCTAACATTCACTACATCCATATGACATAAAATGCTAGAAATAACCACAATTTTCAACTATCTACTATTCAAATCGTGAAATTAAATTTCTTCTACAAGTAGCATATGGCATATCCGGATTAATAGTCTCACAAGCATTACTAATATTAGTAATGCGTGTCTTTAAGTCATCTAGGTCAGTTGGTTATGTTTGGTAAACTATTCCATCCTCATAAAAAATCTAGTGATGTTAGGTCAGGAGAGCTGGAATGCCAAGAATTATTCCCCTGTTTCCAATCCATTTGTTTGGAAACGTATTATTAAAATGTTGAGTCACGAAATTAATCCCATGAGGGAGAGCGCCGTCTTGCTGCTATCACGGTTCTACCTCATGGTATTAATTCCGTCATATTTTCAGGGAAATAATTCCTTGGCCACCAAGCTCTCCTGAACTAACGCCACTAGATCTTTTTATAAGGGAAGAATAGTTTACCAAACATTACCAACTGACCTAGAGGACTTAAAGACACATATTACTAATATTAGTAATGCTTGTATGACTATTAATCGGGATATGGCATATGCAGATTGCAGAAGAAATTTAATGTCAAGATTTGAACAGTTCATAGTTTAAAATGGTGGTCATTTCGGGCTTTTTATGTCATATGGATGTAGTCAATGTTAGAATTTCGCCAATAACACAATTAAATTACCTTTAAAAATATTATTTCTTTCAATATTATTTTTTTTTTAATTTTTGAAAATATTTTCCGTCGTTACGTAAGTTACATTACACGATAGTCCAGCACGTTTAATTTTTAAAATTTAGTACAGGCAACTAGGCCAATTTAAAAATAATTTATAAAAAAAAAAATAACAAAAATGTTACTTCATTACATAAAGACCGTATTACGTAACATATTTTTATTTTATTTTTGACTGCCTATTGATGCTTTTTGGCGTTTTTGAGCATAATTAAGCGGCACTAAGCTTGTCCCCTAATGCACTTCTCTCCTCACCCCCACCCCTACTTAGCCCTGTCATAGGATCCATTTTTTAAAAAAATATTTTATCCCTAGTTCACCTATTTATTCAACCTATAATTTTAAATTTACCATAATATAAGTTGGGTATTTTTCAAACAATAATGAGTAGCCGAACTCAAGTTTGTCCTCAGAATATTTTCATCTCCCATGATTTTAGAACAAAAGAGGGCTAAAATAATGATTTTTACCATTTTTGTCTTATTTTTCTCAGAACCCTTAGGTAGTAGAAACATTCTGAAACATTCGGGCTCAGCGACCCAAAATTAGTTTAAAAACACATGTGTCTCCAGTCGGGACAAGAAACCGTGTTGCATAGTGTAATTATTAACTGTATCTTTCGGTGTCAATTTATTAACTTTAGAGTCTATTTTCTGGTTTTCAACATTTCTTTTAAGGTATACTTATTTCTATCAATATTTAAAGAATTATAGTAGAAAACACTTAATGACGCTAGTTTTGACAACTAAAGTTTATTTTTTTAAGTGTTATATTTGTGCCAAGGTAGTAAAACAAATATATATATAACTTCATAACACTTATATTGTATTATAATATCACAGTTCATTGGTACGTACGTACGTCTCTAAGCATAGCTAAGTCAAATCTCGTTCCGGATATAGGACTTGTGTCATATATCGGATATACACATTAACATGCGCATGGCGCGAATATTCAAATACTACATTAAGGTATAGTTATTTTAAACCTTCCCGCTTGTAAACAATTACGAAATTACCATAGCAACGTAAGATACGCATGCGTAGTAAGCGAAATGACTAGGCCCAATTTACACAATTGTAAAACGTTGACGTGACATTAACGAGAACAAAACATTTATTATATTATACATATTATTCCTCTAAATTATTAGAATAAAAGCAATTTTATAAGCAAATTTTGTTTCTACAGAAATACAAAAGTGTTTTTAGCAACAGCTTTATCAATTCTCTTTTTTTACTTATAGAATAAAAACAATTTTATAAGCAAATTTTGTTTCTACAGAAATACAAAAGTGTTTTTAGCAACAGCTTTATCAATTCTCTTTTTTTACGTCAAAACATCATAAAAACAAAGTAAGTAAACAAAAATTATAAATTTTGGTTATGTTGACATTCAAAACAAGCCACATGCTTCAGTGTAAATCGGACTTTGTGGAGTATTTAGCGGGAAATTTAAAATAACTATACCTTAAAAAAATAAACTAAAAAACAAAAATAACAATAAAGTGATAAAATCTTTATATCTAATAAAAATTATATTCTCGCAAAATTTCCACTTAAATAAAATAAAGTTTTAGGACAAAGATAGCTACTCCTAAAATTCCGAGTTCCCGAATGTAAATATCTTATTCCATAAATTATAAGTTTTTTAGAAGAGATAAGTAGACACTTAACTGAAGTCAAACAAAAAGAAAACAGTTGTTCGAAGTGAGCTGTGAGCTTAAAATTTAAGACTACAAGCTTCATAAGGGGGTATTTCCAGGGCGTTTTTTAAGAGTTAAGTGCCAAAAACTATTTTTTTCTATTTTATTTTCTTATAATCTCATAATTACACGCATTTTGCGTGTTCTTATAGGCCCATAAGAGGTCTGTACTTTTTGTTCTTTTGGGTGGGCAACAGACAAAAGTCTATCTTTTGACATTTGTCATGCAATTGTGAACGTCGGTTTAAAGTTTAATTTTCTACAAAATTTTGTGTTTAGCACAGTGGCTTTTTGGTAAGTTTAGGTTTGACAAAAATGACAAAGAAAACCACACTGTGATCGTGATTCAGGCTTGTTTGGACATTACAAAACCACTTTTTTTAAAATCGAGTTAGCTCGTTTTTGCACTTTTTTTCGAAAATGAACATAGCAGGAATATGAAAAATTGAGCGTTTAATTAAATATGTTACTCTGTTTTTTATTTTTACTATTTTTTTTTAATTTAGGACACTATCAATATTATTCTAATAGTTTTAAAATTCTTTTTTTAATGTCGTCTTTTATGCAATAATCGAGCAAATACAAAAAAAAACTTAATTACACAAATACATAATAAAATAGGTATACCTATAGAAAATACATTTTTTATAGCAGAGGTGTATTAGGTATATCCCGAGATACTTAGAATCCTGAGATATAAGAATCCGAGGCTGCAAAAGTATTTTTTACCTTGGTATATTGTTTTTTTTTACTAAAATAAACTATAAACTAAAAGACTTTTTACATCATTTACAGCATCAATTTAGCTTTTTGAAAAATGAAGGGTTGGGTTTTTGGTCGGAACAAGCAGGGGAAACATTACATAGGGAATTTAAAAAATATTGGGGGAAATATAAAATTAATTTACTTTCAAATTCCAATTACAAAAAATATTTATTTTTAAGTTAAAATTTAATTATTTTGTTGTGTTTTTTTTTACAGTTAGAGTTTAATCATTATTTATTATTATAATAGGTAATAAAAAAATAAATATTAGTAAAATGTACAAAATAATAAAAATTACTTTAAAAATTATAAATGTGTTGTCAAAAACTTTAATAATAAGAACTCTTAACCGCTAGCGGTCAATAAAAAATGTCGGTAATTTGTGCACCAAAACCGGGCTTTTCGTATAATATCTGGATTTTTCACCGGTCACGACCGGGATTTCGAATTTAGCACCTGGTAACCCTAGCCGTGTACGCATAGGTTACACAAAATTACTTTATAAAAATTTTGTATTTGCTCGGTTATTGCACAAAAGAGGACTTTAAAAGAAAAATTTTAAAACTATTGGAATGATTTTGGTGGTGTCCTAAATCAAAAAAAATTGTAAAAATAAGAAACAAAGTAACATTTTTAAACACTCAATTTTTTATACTCCTGCTATGTTGATTTTCGAAAAAAAAAGTGCAAAAACGATTTTAAAAAAAGTGGTTTTGTAATGTCCAAATAATCATGAATCACGATCAGAGTGTGGTTTTCTTCGTCATTTTTGTCAAACCTAAACTTTCCAAAAACCCACTGTGTTAGGTTATGTTTTACCGTGTTAAAATTGTGGCTTGGTTTCTTGCAGTGGAAAAGAGAAGAAATGACTATAAAATATATCAAAATAATATTCGTTCTTAGAATTTTAAACATGGCGAAAACTGTAATGTCAATTCGAAACAAAAATCCCTAAATCAGTCATCAATTTAAATGTAAGTTTTTTAAAATATTAGAGCAAAATAGAAAAAATTGTATAAAGCACTCGTTTCATAACACGTTTTTAGCGCACTAGTACTTTAGAAAACTCACCGCAAGCGGCTCGTTTTCTAAACTTGTACTCGTGCGCTAAAAACGTATGTTATGAAACTAGTACTTTAATATACTAAATTTGTTAATGAACAATTAGCTAATATATCACGGTACTCTTGAATGATCAATAGGTTGAACTAACGTGGCAAAAAAATCTGACCATGGAACATGGTAGTAGAAGGTTCACTTGTTATAGAATCACCGACAGCCAAATCCCAAAAACTTGTTTTTGGAAAATAATGTTAAATAACCATCTGCAGAGTTCATGGTCAATACAAACTTAAAGTGTACATTATGTGGCTTGATTTTGGTAGTAATTCTCGTGCTGATTCCGAATATGTTTTAAGTTACTCTCTATCTTTTTCCGTTTTTGAGAGAAAAGCGTATAAAAATAACAAAAATTATTTTTTCGCATGTTTTAATGTAGCCTAGACATTTTGCTATAAGACAATAAAATAACTTTCTTAGCCTAAATTATTGTCCGATTCTCGTTCTGTATTATTATAAAGGAACATCTCGTCTAACATTTTTGTGAAAATTTTTAAAATTTTATTATAAACGTGTTTAAATTAAAAAATTAATTATTTTGTTACATAGTGTTCATAATACATCTTTCACTTTGAAAAGTAATTGTCAGATGTGTACATAGACGTTCCTAAAGTTATTTTCTATATTTTGCCCAGACAAAAACATTTATTATTATAGACTTCACAGTGTGAAGTATTGAACGATGGTTTTTAAATTAAATTAAAAACTCATCAACAATTTACCTCAGATCAAAAGTTTTTTACAATATACACGTTTTTTTTATCAAATTCTGAACTACCTTCTTTCATTTTCTGTATAAAAAATAAGTAAAAATTAAAGGAATTAGATTTATATGCTTATGAATTTAAAAACGGCTGCTTGTTTTTTTTTCTAATACATGATAATTAAAGCTTAAGCATATAGCATATTATGTCCAAACAAAATAAAATAAATAAATAAATAAATTTTTTAGTTGTCCTAAAATGGACTTCTTTACATTTTTTAAATGAAATTTTCACTCCGCAGGCAGCACAAACTTTTTTTCTATTATTTTCGTCGTCGCTCATTATCTAAGATAAATTTAAAAGTGATCAGTATAGAAGCAATTATTTATTTTATATAACCGTAATATAAATTCTTTTTGGCAAAATATCACTCTTAAATCAAATATATAATTATTAAGTTCAAAATACTTACATATATGTAAATAATACTGAAGGTAAAAAATAAAACCCTTCATCAAAATTCAACATTTATTGTTATAACATTATTTCTGACAAATAAGTCAATTTATAACAAGCTAGTAATAGGTAGGTTAATAGTATTATTAACATTCTCAAGTATTCGGTAAAAATTATTAACGCGCCTCTGTGTTGGACAAATCCATCAAATCTGAAACATCTGTAATGACACTGATTAACAAAAAAAAAGTATTTTAATAAAAACGCGATTTCAAGGGTGTTTAAATATGTATTTAGATTTACCAAAAGAAAAAAAAATCCAAGATATTCCTTTGGAACTATACAGAACGAGAATCAGACTACAATTTAAGCCAAGAAAGTTATTTTATCGTCTTATAACAAAATGTCTAGGCTACATTAAAACATGCGAAAAATATATTTTTTGTGATTTTTATAAGCTTTTTTCTCAAAAATGGAAAAAGATAGAGAGTAACTTAAAACATATTCGGAATCAGCACGAGAAATACTACCAAAATCAAGCAACATAATGTACACTTTAAGTTTGTATTGACCATGAACTCTGCAGACGGTTATTTAACATTATTTTCCAAAAACAAGTTTTTGGGATTTGGCTGTCGATGGTTATATAACAAGTGAACTTTCTACTACCATGTTCCATGGTCAGATTTTTTTGCCACGTTAGTTCAACCCATTGATCATTCAAGAGTACCGTGATATAACAAGATACTCTCAATTCAAATTTAAAGTAAACAAAATTGTGTTCTTATTGCTTAATGCTCTCTAATAGTAGGTACTACAAAGGTAGGTATGAGGACAGGGCCGTAGCGAAGAAAATTTGGTGAGGGAAGAGGTCAAAAATCACAACTTTTTTTAACCTAAAAATACAACTTTTTTTCACCTACTACCAAAGACCGGCTCTGTACATGTCCTCACCTTTTTAGTGAAATATGCAGCTTTTGTATTTTTTGTATTTTGAGTCCCTGCAATATACGACTTTTGTCTGAATCCCTGCAATATACAACTTTTTTTGTGGAATATACAACTTTTGTATTTTGAATCCATAAAGTATACAACTTATTTTGTTTGGATCAATAAAATATACAACTTTTCTGGATAGCTGGGGGGGGACGCTTTCCCCGCCTTTCCACCCTATAGACATAATAACGACTGCCTTATAAAGTCCCAACCGTAATGCTCTTTTGCTTTTCCATTTTGAAAATTTTCAAAATTTCGGAAAGCCTTGTATTCATGCAAAAATTTTCAATTTTTTTTGCGTATTTTTGCGTTTTATGACGTTTTATGTCCATATAATTCAATTTTAAGTAAAAAAAAAATTTCGCTCGGTCCATCGGTCTGTCCGGGAAATTTTGTGGATAACTTTTTGTGGGATAACTTAAGAACGCTTTAAGCAAAAGACTTGAAATTTGACATACGGATGTGTTACCAAAAGTTCTAGCTGGGGAAAAACACATTTTTTTAGAAAATTTTGAAAATTGCTGTATAGGGGTTTTTGAGGTTGCTGAAATTGAATCTGATAATAAATTCTTTTTAACTCCACCCCCGAGGGGGTGAGGGGGTAAATATTTTTAAATATTTTCAATAATTTTGTCAAAATTGGTATGAAGGGGGTTTTGGGGTTGGCGAATATGAATCTGAAAATAATTTTTTTCTAATTTCACCCCCTGAGGCGTGGAGGTAGTTGTCGTGAAAACTGGAATATTGGGGTTTTCGAGGTTGCTGAAAGTAAATCTGATAATAAAAATCTAAAACACCCCCTTAGGGGTGGGGGGTAGTTTTCGTGAAAATAGGTAAATTGAGCTTTTTGAGGTTGCTGAAAGTGAGTATAAAAAAATTCTAACTCCACCCCCTGAGGGCGGGGGGTAGTTTTCGTGAAAAAAAATTTTTCTAAGCAATACATATCGCAAGGTGACTTTTTTAAAATAGTGGATGGTGGATATCGTACATTCCAGACAAAATCTGCCAATCCGGAACAAATTTATTGCTTGAGTTGGCGAATTATCTTAGGAAAACGCCAATAACACAAATTGGAATTCGAATTGGAATTGGAAGTCCCAACCGCAAGGCTCTTTTTTTTAATACGGGAGTAATAAATCTAACCCCCTTGAACAACAAGATTAGATTTTATATTCATGATTTAGATGTAATAAAAAGCCTTGTACCTAAACAGTGAAGATTTATAAATATTTTTTGTAATGTTGGCAATATTTTTGGTACTTATTTTCGTTATTATCTGTAAACGCTTTGAATTTAATGGATATTAAGAAATACCGCATTTATAACTTTAAAGGAGGATTGGTGTAGTGGTCTACCGCGTCTGTACATGACAAGTCTACTAGCCAATAGCGTGAGTTCAATTCTCACTGGCGCCGATTTGCCTTTTTCAGTTAATTAATAATTGAAATTCGGCGAAGGCGTAAGTGAAGCGAACACTCCCTATAAAAACTGGTTTGAAAGTCAGTATAAGCTGGTGGTTCCCTCTACTAATAGCCCACACAAGTCCTGGACTTAGGGGAAGCTTAATTAAGTAGAATAGTATAAGGTTAAACAAACATGTAACTACAGTAGTTGTTTATCGTTTAAACGTACTTATTAGCGTTTAACCGCGTATGAAACTTGTACTCTTCAAATGTTTGTACCAACTTATTAGGTAGCTTACTTTGATGACAAAAATCTCAACAAAAATATTATTTTTAAGCGGTTCAAAACTCTTTTAAATAAATTACAGCGTGTACTAAACGCTACACTGAGAAAATTATCGGAGCCGATTTTATACTTTTGCCTGTATTAGGCAAGTGGGGGAAATGCGCGCCCATAAGAAAATAGCTCGATAAAGGATTTAATATAAATGCAATATAGAGTTGTAGTAGATAATACCTTAATACCCTTAACAAAGCGCTCTCAGCAAAACTTCAGGCCTTCCAAAACAAGGCACTCAGAATATGCCTCGATGCCCCCTGGTTCATGAGGAACAACCAGATACACAGAGATCTTGAAATGCCCCTCCTAAAAACGGAAATCATCCGCTACAGCACGTCTTTTATACAAGACAATTTAGATCACCCAAACCCCCTCATTTCAAACTTTCTAGATTACGACCATGAAATACACAACACTCACAAAAAGATCAAAAACGTCCTCAACCAGTAATGGTACCCACTAATACAGGACAGATGCATTCCCAGCATCAGTGAGATAGTCTCACTCCTCCCGCACATCCCTCCTCTCCCTATCACATCCCTCCCCATCCCCCTCCCACCCACTCCACAGCGCCAAATTATGACAGATGCAACTCGCATCAGTGAGCAGAGACTCACTCCCCCCAAATTATGACAGATGCAACTCGCATCAGTGAGCATAGACTCACTGCCCCAACTTTCAATTCAGATTAAATATTTTTTTAGATAAATGAGCCATAGGCTGCGCCTGTCCCTTAAAGACCCAAACAAACTATTGATGATGATGAGTAGATAATATTACTTTAACGGAGCAAGTTCTCTCTCTCTCTCTCTCTATTTATTTGGTGTTTTTCTTCCGAATAATTAACCAGGGTTTCTCTATATAATCATGAGGTTTCCAGTGCGCAAGTACTAATCGGATATGTATCCTGACTTGCGCACTATCACTGATAAAATACTACTGTAGTAATTTCCACGCTAATATAAAAAGTTATCATTAAAAACACACAAAAAAATTATCTTCAAACGTCCATTATTATTCACTTAAAATTCAACAGTTCGCACGATTAATAACCATATATATGGTTCACTTTTACTTGTACATAAAACATTAACATAAAAATACTCGAGGTACATCATAAAAGATGACAAAACAAAAATACACGAGGCACATCATAAAAGATGGCTTAGCACGATGCTGACGGTTCATCGCCCAGTACTTGAATGTAGAATTCAACTGAACGGAGCAAGTTGTACGCAAGTTTGGTGCTATATATTGCAAGGTAAACAGTGCTGCCAACCAGACAATTTTGACTTGTCTCTGCGTTTGTTGACAAAAACGTAACCTAGCATTTGCTTTTTTAAGGAAGTTTTTTAGTTAGACAGACCGACCTATTATTAATAATAATAATTATTAACATGTGCAGTTGCTACTATATTAATCAAATGAAATAGTTTGGTAACTTTTATTCCAGGTTGGTACTACGAAAATAACCATAAAACTTGCGTGAAAATCGCCGAAAAATAGAACATGTTCTAAATAATTTGATGGCACGAAAATGGCCTCAAACTTGCCTGAAGGCATGCGCAGTGACTGAATCATTCTTGCAACAAACTTGCATAGCATCAAACTTTCGCACAAATTGCTCCGTGTAAAGTGGTCTTTAGAACATGTTCTATTTTTCGGCGATTTTCACGCCAGTTTTAGATTATTTTCGTGGTACCACCCTGGAAAAAAGGTTACCAAATCGATTTCATTTTACTAATATAGTAGCAACTGCACATGTTAATAATTATTATTATTAATAATAGATCGGTCTGTCTAACTAAAAACCTTCCTTAAAAAAGCAAATGCTAGGTTATGTTTTTGTCAACAAACGCAGAGACACGTCAAAATTGATGTGATATTGTATCATATAAATGATTCAAGCAATCATATTTTTATAAATTAACTCTTTTTAGAAAGTCGATTAGTGCAAAAACATTTGAAATAATCTACGAGTAAAACGCACTAAGTGCACTAAGTGACTTAGTGCCTATTGCCAGATAAAATTTTAATCAAAATCAAATTGGTGCGTTTTGTATAGTGGGTTACTCTCTTGGCAGTCCACCTAGAAGTTAGTTCGGTTTACCTATACATAGATCATCAAAAATTAATTACAGTGCCATTAAAATCCCATTTTTGCAAAAAAGAGACTTAGTGCCTTTTACTTGTAAGCCGACGATATGTTTACTATAATTTTATCCAGTAAAGCAGTAGGTATTCTTATTAAACATATAAAAAAAATAATATAAAAAAAAAGTTTTTTAATTTAAAACTATTATCCAGTTTGAAAATTCATTCATGGTTCTGAACATCTGAACTTCTTATAGTGAAGTGGTTTATTATAAAATAATTTTAAAAAGCTTATAATCGACTTCACGTTAATTTTATTGTTGAAAACAATTAGTGTGACCGCGGTTTCGCTATAATAGATATAGCATCTACGGACTTAAATACATATAATGGGACATCTTTAACATTCTGGTCATAAATAACACTAAGGACATTACACAATTAATAAATTAGGTTACAGATTAAAAATATGCATTTTCAGTGACATGAATTAGGTTATGATAACACTAAGGACATTACACAATTAATCTGTAACCTAATTTATTAATTGTGTAATGTCCTTAGTGTTATTTATGACCAGAATGTTAAAGATGTCCCATTATATGTATTTATTTTAAAACCACAAACAAAACAAAAATATTTATTGGTTATTTTCAAAAAAGGCGTAAGTCCTCGAAATAACAGGATTAATTAAAATATTAATTAATTTATTACTTCGGTGTAATTTTAGCGTGCTGATTTGTGCTTAAACATAATCTTACGTTAAATACTTCATTTTAAGACCAAGAAATAAATAAATTTTTTGAGTCTTTTCAAAACAGGCGTAAGTCTACAATATCACACCATTTTATTACCTTTTTTATATTGTATACGCCTTTTTTGAAAATAAACAATAAATATTTTTGTTTGTTTTTGGTTTTAAAATAAAGTATCTACCCGGTTACATAGGAAAAAATACCGTACAAATACAAAAAAGTAAAAAATAATAATAGTATATAATGCAATGCGTAGCATTAGAAATCTTCACGGCTTGTTGAATGTTGTATCACACTAGATCTATAATACAGTTCTCTAGTTTTAGGGCCAAAATTAAATTTTCTATAAATTCTGGACAAAATCGCTGACCAAATTTTTTTTTGACCCTATATAAAGTGTTTATCTGTACCATCTGTACTACACAAATGTGCACCGTTTTGAAAGTAATAGCCCTACAAAAAATACGATTTTTAGTCTCGAATAATAATTTAATATTTCTCCGAAAAGCGTCAAGATTTTCCTCAGATTTTCCAGACCAGAAGTGGATGTGTTTTGCATTTGAAAACGACAACGAGAATAATCTGGAACAAAATAAATCTTTTTAGGTGCTAGTTTGGTCTTATTACATGTTATTACTAAAGATCTAAAACCAGAACCTTCGTTGTTATACAGTGTGGTCAAAAGTAAACCCCCCCCTTAACCTTAAAACGAGTTGAGATATCGACTTCAAATTTAAAACACATAAATAAGATTACTATCTTTTTGCATACAGGGTGATCTGTCATGTTTAATGGATCCTTAAAATTTCTTTAAAATTGTTTTAAAGCAAAATTATTTAAACTATTAATTAAATTACCACCTTCTAAATAAAAAAAATATTTAAATGAAAAGCCTATTTAATACGGTTCACGGACTTTGGTTCGAAAAAAACAAGTTCGCAGCAAAAAGTTCGCAAAAATGTTTTCGCAAAATTTTAGTTCACAAACTTTTAGTTCAAAAAACCTTTAATTCGCAAAAACTTAAATCGCATAATTTTAATTCGCAAAAAAATAAGTTCGCTTAGTCCAAAAGTTCGCGATTGTAATTTTACAGTTTCTTTTAGTAGTTTTGTTAAAAATCGACCATTTATAAATTGCAGATTTAACTTTGAAATAAATAAACATAAATAATATGAAAATTAGAAAAATATTTATTTATTTATTAATAATATTTTAATTAATTTACTTTAAAAAAGCTATACATAATATTTTCGACATAATATTATTACAAAAAAAAAAGAACCAATACCAGCGTAATATCCAAATCATTTTACATCTGAAGCAAAAAAAAACATAAACCAAATTGGCTTACCCAAACCAAAACCAAAACGAAACAATAAATCTAAAACCAACCCAAAACTAAAATTAAAGTGACTTAAAAATGTATGTTTATGTAATATTGACTAGAAATTACATCTCGAATATTCCATTTTAATGTCGGTGATTGTTGCTTCTTAAAACCGTCTATAACTTTCCATATTTTATTTATTTATTTATTTATTTATACGGGAAAGCCCCATTACAGTGAAGATAGTACAATAATTATAACAATAATAATTATTAAATACAGGTAATCTTAAAAATTAAAATATAACTAATTAATGACTAAAAATTAATAACTAAAGAATTTACTGAACAGCAAGATAACTAAAGCAAAGTGAAAATGTAAATCAAACTAAAGATCGGACAGACGATTTAAAATTGGCAAAATTACCAAAAAATAGATCAATTTTTTTATCGTTAATAAATTTTAAAGCAACATTTAAAGGAGTTAAGTTAGCATAATTTGTAGTATGACGGGACAAAACAAAAATGTCTTGAACACCTCTTAATGCTCTACCGGAAACAAGAAAATCAAGCATACCTAATAGTTCACTACAGTCAGTTAAACCATTTGTTAATTTGTAGACAAAACATATATTGGCTAAAAGCCTTCTTGATTCCAATTTTTCCAATCCAGTCACTCTATAAATCACAGAATAATCATGGTCGACTATGGGAATACGCATTTTGTAAGCAATTATTCTCAAGAATTTGCGCTGAACTTTTTCTAAAATCTCCTTATCCTGTAAAGTATAAGGAGACCATATAAGCGGGCAGTATTCTAAGTTGGACCATACTAATGTTTTATAAATGGTTACTATAGTATTAGAAGACAGTTCCATGCAATTTCTCGTTAAAAATCCTAAAGTTCTGTTTGCCTTTAAAGTAATATTTTTAATATGTTCGGAAAAATTTAAATTTTCGTTAAAAGTGACTCCTAAATCCTTGACTGATTGGACATATTTTAAAGGAGCATCACCAATTAAATAAGATGTATTAAACTTTTTATGACCTCTAAAAAAACTTATATAGCAACACTTATCAATGTTTAATTTCAAATTATTATGTCCCGTTGCAACCTAAACCAATCTTCTACTGATTTTATGATTAGATAAAATTTGAAATCATCAGCGAATATTAAACCTTCACTAAATTTTAATGTTTCAATCATGTCGTTAATAAAAATGTTAAATAACAACGGAGCACAGTGTGAGCCTTGTGGGACTCTTGATATCACTTGAATAAAAAATGAAAATAAGCCAAAAAGATAGACACATTGTTTACGGCCAGTTAAAAAACTGGAAAACCATTTTATTAATTTTTCGTCGAATCCGAAAATTGCTAGTTTTAATAACAATAAACTGATGTCAACCGTATCGAACGCTTTCGAAAAATCGGTGTATACTGAGTCTAGCTGCCAACCTTTTTTCAAAGCATGTAATATTTTGGATCTATAAATTGCTAAATTTGTTGATGTTGAACGTCCCGAAAAAAACCCGTGTTGAAAAACAGTCAATTTTGATTTGCAAAGCCAGGTAAGTTGGTCACAAACCAAACTATCAAATAATTTAGGAATAGCCGATTGTTTGGAAATAGCTCGATAATTTTTTATGTCATTGCGTCGGCCGCTTTTAAATATGGGAACAATGTAGCTATTTTTCCAGACTTCAGGAAAAACTCCAGAGTCTAGAGACATATTAAAAAGAATACTTAAAGGCAGAGACAGCGTACAATTACATTCCTTTAAAAAAGCATTCGGTAAGCCGTCTGGACCTGAAGAATATTTAGAAGGAATTTTATTGATTTTATTAAATACATCTACCTCAGATATTGAACTTAAAGAGATAGCTGGATTAGAACTAAAAAAGCCATCAGAATCAATGTTTACAGGGTTATTATGTTCTTGATAAACGGTTGAAAAATATTCTGCAAAAAGATTAGCTATGTGTTGAGGACTAGAAGCAATTTTATTGTTTAAGTTCATAACATTAGGTATACCCGAGCTTTGTTTTTTATCATTAATAAACGTCCAGAAATTTTTTGGATTTAATTTTAAATCGTCATCCATTCTACTTATATAACCCCTATAACAAGCATTTGACAAATATTTGCATCTGTCTCTCAGACCCGAAAATACAATATAATCATTATTGGATAAAGTTTCTTTAAATAATAAATGGGCTTGTTTCTTTTGAAACACTAAATTTCGCAGTTCAGCACTAAACCATACTGGAAAATTACTTTTTTTATACTTTTTCTTTGGAACAAACATAGAAATACCACAATTCAAAATCTCATAAAAATTGTTTGTAGCCAAAGAACAATCTAAGTTTTTAAATGTATCCGCCCAATTAAAAGATGAGATAAAATCATTTAATCCAATATAATTGGCGTTTCTAAAATCAAGATAATATTCAAAGTAATTAACGCAATTAGATGCATTTTCGAGTCCAAGGGGCAAATAAAAATTGTAAGCGATATGGTGATGAGAATTACATAACAAAAGATCATGTGCAATGGTGGTATAAACATTTGGATCATTGGTAAATAACAAGTCCAGAAAAACGTTTCGTATTGTAGGATGAGAAGACCACAAAAATTTATTAAAGCATAATTTTTGCGAACTAAAATCTTGCGAAGTTAATTTTATTCGATATTACGTCTCGCGAAGTAATGGCTTGCGAACTAATTTCCATGCGACTTTTATTTTTTGCGAACTTATTTTTGCGAACCATTTGTGCGAAAAAATAATTTGCGAACTTTTTTTTTTTTCGAACTAAAAACCGGATACCATTTCACACAAACCATCAAAGATTATGTTCGTCAACTTAGGGCCCCTTCCCCTATCACCCTTTCTATTTAAAAAATGTTCCCCTTGCCCCCATTAAGCTCTAATAACTTTTGTGTATAACTTTTTCTGATATATCTAGCAGTTATTAAATCCATCCATAAAAACCCATCTTCTTCTAAAATGCCCCATATACAACAGTTTTAGACCAGTTTTTCTTAAAAACTAATCTGATTGGACAGATATTATAAATCTATTAAATCTTGGCACAGAAAGCATACTTAAAACAATTGCCCACTATATAATTAATATGCTTTTTCTATTTTGCAACTCTTACAAGCTCATAATCACACGCATTTTGCGTGTTCTTATAGGCCCATAAGAGGTCTCTACTTTTTTTCTGTTGGGTTGGCAACATACAAAAGCCTACCTCTTGACGTTTTGCGTGCAAATGCAAACGATTTAAAGTTTAATTTTTTACAAAATTTTGTGTTTGGGTTATTTTTTACCGTGTTAAAATTGTTGACTGTTTAATTGCAGTGAAAAAAGAAGAGATGACTGTAAAATATACCAAAATATCATTTGTTCTTAGAATTTTAAACATAGTGTAAACTGTAATGCCAACCCAAAACAAAAATCCCTAAATCAGTCATCAATTTAAATGTAAGTTTTTTTTTAATTTTAGAGCAAAATAGAAAAAGTTGTATAAAGCACTCGTTTCATAACACGTTTTTAGAGCACTAGTACTTTAGAAAACTCGCCACAAGCGGCTCGTTTTCTAAACTTGTACTCGCGCGCTAAAAACTTATGTTATGAAAATAGTAATAGTAATAATATAATATAAAATGCGTTCATTTGTACTAGATGACTAATGCTACAACTGTTTTTTTTTTCTTTTTATCTTTAATTTTGTTTTTGTTTTTGTTTTTTAACATGTTAAAAAAAAGTTAAACGTAGATTTTAGATATTTTTTTTATGGTTTTTATACTTGTATACATATTTTTTTTATAGTTTAGGTACTTTATCTGTTTGCATATAATTTTTTCTTTTTTGTTAGAGTTTATACGTTTAGATATATTTTTTTCTTTTATATTGTTGTATTCTTTTAAAACAATAAATTTTCGATCTATCTATCTATCTATCTATCTATCTATCTATCTATCAGTTATTAAAATATTAAAGATTTTCATGATAATGGGACCACCCTTTATATTTGGTATTTTCAGCTTTTAAAATGTGGACAGGGGATCATATCGTCGGCTTACAAGTAAAGAGCACTAAGTCCAAAAACATGGTTTTGAGATATTGACAAATTTCACTTTCATTGTTGTTTTTTAATTTTTGTAATAATTGTTTTTGGAAAAAAATTAATGCAAATTGCAATGACATGTTTTGACATAATAATGTTCCATTTGCAGTTAAATAAAGAAAAATTGAAGTAGTTTAATTCAACTAAATTTGAAAAAAGACATGGACTTAGTGCCTTTTACTTGTAGGCCCACGACGTTGGCTTACAAGTAAAGAGCACAGTGGTACCACGTATAGCGGACACTACACCGCCTATTGTAAACATCCCTATAATCATACGTGGCACGAATACAACGACTCTAGGGTATCTTCAATTTCACCAACATCCATCGTATCAGAGAATGCTTACATATTATTGTACGAACAAGAAAGTCAAAAATCATATACTTGAAGAGTTTATTTATTTCTTTTTTTTTACTTATTTGTTACTATTATTTAACTTGATTGTTAATTAATTTTTTTTTAATTAATATGTATATTTCTAAAAAAATATGAATTAATAAACCGTATTCAAGAGCACTAAGTCAATAAAATAATATAAAAAACAACTATTTAAAATTAAAACCCTTCTATTAATTAAACGTAATGTATAACTATAAAGTAGAAAACAAGATGTTTACATAAATTTTCAAAAACTAAATTTTTAAAAGAAGGGTTTGGACTTTTTGATTGTTTAAAGAACGTTTCCAAAATTAATGCCAGAACTAAGACAGTTTTCAGAGGCCATCGGCTGTGCCGGCAAAGAAGCATCTTCTAAAGTCAATAATTATAATGAATCACGGTGCAATTCTAAGGGCTGTTTTCCGAACCTGCCTCGAACTTTAGTTCTTTTTTATATTCTTGTTATTTATGCAGTAACCAAGGATTTAACAGCAAAATTTAAAAAATCTGTAAGGACAGAAATTTTTAATTTTAAACAAAATTATAAAAATATTAATTTATTATTCCATCAATCTATTTTCTAATCATCGTACAGAGTGATATTGGTAGACTGACAGTTTCGGGCTGCTGGCCCTCTTCAGTACCAAGAGTCAACTCTGCACGCTGATTAGGAAAATGTTTTTAGACTTTACTCGCAAAAGGAATATAGCCATTAGATTGATGTAGACTTGTGCGCCATCTATTTCTAGATGTAGACAACTACTCATACCTCTCCTAATCTGGAGACTTTGAATGGTAGCAAGTTGAAGACTTGTGTGTCTCAAGCACATAGTACCACTAACGGGTGGTTAGACGTAAAATTAGTAAGGACAGAAATTTTTAATTTTAAACAAAATTATAAAAATATTAATTTATTATTCCATCAATCTATTTTCTAATCATCGTACAGAGTGATATTGGTAGACTGACAGTTTCGGGCTGCTGGCCCTCTTCAGTACCAAGAGTCAACTCTGCACGCTGATTAAGAAAATGTTTTTAGACTTTACTCGCAAAAGGAATATAGCCATTAGATTGATGTAGACTTGTGCGCCATCTATTTCTAGATGTAGACAACTACTCATACCTCTCCTAATCTGGAGACTTTGAATGGTAGCAAGTTGAAGACTTGTGTGTCTAAAAAAGTCTAAAAACATTTTCTTAATCAGCGTGCAGAGTTGACTCTTGGTACTGAAGAGGGCCAGCAGCCCGAAACTGTCAGTCTACCAATATCACTCTGTACGATGATTAGAAAATAGATTGATGGAATAATAAATTTAAAAAATCTATTAGTTAGTTTTTTTTTTATTTATATTTTTTTATAAAAATCTGCATCTATTCAATTATTTGTCTATATATCAGCTATTTCTAATTATAATAAAAATATTATTATAAATAAAACAAACATTGCTTAATTTTCTACAAAAAAGTAAATACCAATTTTTTTTAATTCTTTTGTCGTTTTGTCACAATACGCGATTAAAGTTTAAAGTAAAACAAAAAAGTTCATCTTTATATTTATTAAAATAATAGAATAAGCCTCCTTAGATAATTTTGAATAAATATAAAGATAAATTTATACTTTTTTGTTTTACTTTAAACTTTAATCGCGTATTGTGACAAAACGGCAAAAGATTTTAAAAAAATGGTATTTACTTTTTTTCTGGAAAATTAAGCAGTCTTTATTTTATTTTTAATAATATTTTTATTACATAATTAGAAATAGCTGAGATATAGACAAATAATTGAATAGGTGCAGATTTTTATAAAAAAAATCTAAATTAAAAAAAATTAACCAATAGTTTTTTTTTTAATTTTCCTCTTAAATCGTTGGTTATTACATAAATAATAAGAATATAAAGAAAAACTAAAGTTTGCCACAAGTTCGGAAAACACCCCTCAGAAATGCACCGAGACTTTGAACTTAGTGTGAAGGCTTTAAATTTAGTTTTGAAATATTATCTGATAATAAAAAAACCAAAAAGTCCAAATAAAAATTAAATTATTACCTACACATCAAAAGTACACGTAAAAAGCATTGTCATTTTACAGGTAAAGTTCTGTTTCTCTGTTCTGTCCATATTCCATCAACTTTAACATAGCAAAATTTGAATGCGTTTGTCAGTACAATAAATAACGCGATATTGTATCATATAAATGATTAAAGCAATCATATTTTTATAAATTAACTCTTTTTAGAGTCGCTTAGTGCAGAAACATTTGAAATAATCTACAAGTAAAACGCACTAAGTGCACTAAGTGACAGTGCCTATTGCCAGATAAAATTTTAATCAAAATCAAATTGGTGCGTTTTGTATAGTGGGTAACTCCCTTGACAGTCCACCTAGAAGTTAGTTCGGTTTACCTATACACAGATCATCAAAAATTAATTACAGTACCATTAAAATCCCATTTTTGCAAAAAAGTGACTTAGTGCCTTTTACTTGTAAGCCGACGATATGATAATATTATAATAATAGAAACGATATTCTTGATTAGAGCCATTGTCTGTAAAAAAACTAGGTCTTATAATAATAAAAAGCCATTTAAAAACATCGTTTATTGAAAGGACTTTACATACACAAATCAAATCCCTTTTCGCTTTTATTCTGAAAATATTCCTGAATAAACTGTCGTGCATGTAGGTAATTTGTAGGTTTAAATCGAGTTTAAATCAACTTATTGTTTTGCGGTTCGGAACCGTTGTAAACAAACATATTCAACAGGCTTTTTGTGGGTATTAGAATATTGATGAAAATGGTAATTTTAGTCCCCGAAGCATGTCCTGTGGGGAGACTGGAGACCCAGTCTCGAGTTATTAATTATAGTTATTAATACTGGCCTGCATTTAAAAAAAAATGAAAGCTTTCTCTTAACTATTGAACAAGTTGACATATTGACTTCAAATTTAGAACACGTTAATAAGGCAACTTAATAGTATATTAAAGTAGGGGAGAGGGGGGCGGATGTGGACAATTTTTTTCAAAACGCACCATTTTTCTTATATTCCATTAAAAAATAAGTGACATAAATTTTATACGTAATAAAGGGTTAGTAATAATATATAATAAAAACCAGACCTAAAAAAATATTCCAAAATATTTATTAAGAGCATTAAAAAAAGGTCGTCCACAACTACCCCAAGTGTGTGTGTGCATGTGGAGACATCAAAGGGTATTGTTTATACAAATAATACTCACAGTTGTAACGAACAAAAAACGTTTATAAACTATTATCTGAAGCTAAACTATAATTATAGAAACTTATTAATGTATGTAAGTTGTTATAATATAACTTATATAAAGTTATAGTTATACTTCTTTAAACAGATAGAAAATTCAATCATTGCAGAAGTTCTAGATGTCCCTTTTAACTTCAATGGTTTGGATAACTTTAAAATTACATCTCTTTCTAATAATACTTTTGTCGCTTGTAGTTGGAGATGAAAATGTCCACAAAAAAAGTGCTTTCCATATGTGCCCCATGTTAAAATTTAGGGTTTAAGTGGCCCATTAAACTAAAAATATAAATTTTATAGCAAAATTAAGGATAACACATCACAACACGTTCGTGTACATTAAAGTATAGTATATAATTTGTTAAGATTTACATTCTACTTAACTGAATAAGTAAAAAAAAAATACTTTAGCGCGTAGTAAACAACCAATAAGTTAGGAACAGAAATTTTTAATTTTAAACAAAATTATAAAAATATTAATTTATTATTCCATCATTCTATTTTCTAACCATCGTACAGAGTGATATTGGTAGACTGACAGTTTCGGGCTGCTGGCCCTCTTCAGTACCAAGAGTCAACTCTGCACGCTGATTAAGAAAACGTTCTCAGACTTTACTCGCAAAAGGAATATAGCCATTAGATTGATGTAGACTTGTGCGCCATCTATTTTTGCTACCATTCAAAGTCTCCAGAATAGGAGAGGTATGAGTAGTTGTCTACATCTAAAAATAGATGGCGCACAAGTCTACATCAATCTAATCGCTATATTCCTTTTGCGAGTAAAGTCTGAGAACGTTTTCTTAATCAGCCTGCAGAGTTGACTCTTGGTACTGAAGAGGGCCAGCAGCCCGAAACTGTCAGTCTACCAATATCACTCTGTACGATGATTAGAAAATAGATTGATGGAATAATAAACCAATAAGTTATTGACAATACAAATTTCAACAAGAACAAGAATTAACACTGCATCAGGTATATACGCATTAAAAAGACATCTATGATATTTATTTCAAACGTGTAATCCTTGAAATAACCGCGGAAATTAAACTATCCACATGCACTCACTGTCCACATGAGCCCCTCCTTCCCTACTAGTTTCATAACACGTTTTTAGCGCACGAGTACAAGTTTAGAAAATGAGCCACTTGTGGCGATATTTATAGTTATATCTTCTCTTCTTCACTCCAAGTAACCAAGCCACAATTTTATCACGGTAAAAAATAACCTAAACACAAAATTTCGTAGAAAATAAGACTTTAAAGCGACGCACAGTAGGAATTTTCAAGGTTTTTTATTTCAAAATTCCAGAAGACGGTCAATTTTGAATAGATCTTCCTAATTGTTTATTTTAAGAACTTGTTAAGACTTGTACTTTTATAACCTACTGCTACAAATTTGATTTGAGTCAAAACAATTGAGTGTTGAAGGATTAAGTTGTCAAAATACAATTTTTTCATTTATTTCAGAGAAGAATAATTAGGGGTTTTGAGGTTGCTAAAAAATTATAATTTAAAATAGCGCATCCAATATGGCGTCGAAATTTTAAAATTTTGTTTGCCGAAAATTAGTGATTAAGTATTTTTAACGTCGTTGAAACCAAATCCGTGGTTAAAAATTGAAGATTAACCCTTAACTGCTGTTGTGGGGTCTGAGCGGACCCCAGCGAAGTTAATTTTTCCCACCACAGGTAGGTAAGCGACCGATCTGAGTTGAGTCTCCCGGTACCTTCATGTTAGTGTGAGAGTAACATTGAGTGATGCTTGTATCGCAGTCGCTCTGTTAGTTACGTCAGAAAACAACACTTGGGGTCTGTTCATACCCCACAACGTAATTAACGTAAGTTTATTGAACATATATATTTTTTTACATTTTAAAATATTGGTCATTTTAGGCGTTTTAAAAATGGCTTCAGCGTCTGAAAAGAGAGTTAGAGCTAGAGATTCAGATTTTGAGACCACAGTTGAACAGGGGTTTCGAGAAATAGACGAAGAAAAAAAAAAGCGAATCTAAAGATCCTGACCTGGATAATAGTGAATTACAAACTGAAAATGATACTAAAGACATGGATGAGACTTCAAAATAATCCAGAAATAATTATGTTTTTAAATTGTATAAAAGGGGGTGTACAGCTTAGATAAAAAATGTGTAACCTTTTCATCAAGCAGACAACGCGTAGATGGACCCTGGCATTTTTTTTAATTTTAAATATATCGTAATATATTTTGCACTAATCTTTTTCTGATAATTCTCAAATATTACGCTTTGACTTTGTGACTTGCTCAACAACTGACAAGACCATACTTAGAGCAAAGACTTGCAAATGAAAGTGCCGTCGCAATGTCTATCAAGAGTGTTTAAATGACTGAAATTTCTTTAAATTCACCTTTTGTGAAAATCCAGAGTGTTTTTAAACGTTTATGTTTATCTTATTTTTATTTTTGTTTTATACTTCCTCTTAAGAAAAGTGATAAAAAAACTTAAGTTTCTTTACTCAGTTTTTATATTTGACTAAAATACCAAAGCATAGTAAATAGTTCGGGTTTTTAGTTAACTCTTTGAATGTTCTTTATTTTTTTTTGTTAAAATTTATTTTGTTTTCATCTTTGGTGGTTTTTAAGCTTAAGATACTACAAATAAATAATTTTTTACATTAATATTACTTTAATTATCTTTTCGTCCAACTTATATGTGAAAATAAAATGGGGTCCGCTGAAACCCCACAACGTAATGTATGTACCAAAAATATCACAACGGCAGTTAGGGGTTAAAATGACTGATTTAATATGGCCGGCACCAATTTTAAAATTTCGAAGCCATATTGGATGCGCCATTTTAAATTTTAATTTTTTAGCAACCTCAAAAACCCTAAATATTCTTCTCTGAAATAAATGAAAAAATTGTAATCAGACAACTTAACCTCTCAGCACTCAGATGTTATGGCTACTAGCATTAGGTTATGAAACTACAAGTCATAACAAGTTCTTAAAAATAAAATAGGACCCTCTTAAAGGGGTTAAAAATAAACAATTCAAAATATTAAAAAAACACATTTATCTGTAATATAAAACAAAACAAAAAGGAAAAGGGGTATCACCCTTGGATTAGATAAAAATCGACCCCTACAAAGAGAGTTAAACTACCCCCCAAGCACCAAAAAAAGTAGTAAATCATAAAGTATCTCAAGAAAAGTCGAGTTAAAAGGATCCAGTCAATTATAAAATGTGAGAAAGTTTGGTATAAAATTCATTTCAAGTACCCCTAGTTAACCCTTTGTTTAAGGAGATGTTTAGCTCCTAGAACAATAAATCTTGCTTTTTGGACAAGTTCATGACCAACAAAAATTTTGAGCACTTATACGTTACATTTTATCAATTCCAATCGAAGTTACAGATGTTTGAAAAAGAGGCTAAAAAATTTTTTTTTTGCGGTCACTTTAAAATATTGTAAAAACTTGTTAATTTGGAAAATTTTTACTTTTCCGCACTAGTCTAGAAAAAACTTTTCGCAAAAAAAAATGAACCGACTTTTGTGTCTCTAAAAAGTAAAAAATAAAAACTACTTAAATCAGTGCCAATTTCACCATTTCCTAAATTTATTACTAACAATTGTGTTTTCATTATTTTATTATTTTTTGCTGTAAAATTGGCACCGGCTTAAGTATTTTTAATTTTTCACTTTTTAGAGACAGAACTTGCAGATTTGTAACGTCATCTAACCTATATTATAATTGTCCTTCCATCTCGGCAAGCTGCTGACGTCACAACGCACTGTTAGTGCGTAACGTCATTATCTTAAAGATAAATTTCTAAAAAATAAAAGCAATATTTTTATTTCAGCGCCCAAGAGTACAACCAACCTTATTTTAAACGAAATACTAAAGAAAATCTTGTTAAAAGTAAAGTAATAATCAAATAACGCCTTATGGTAAAATCACAAAATTTATCATTTTCTCTTGGTATTTTAATATTACAGGTCCAAAGAATGAAGTTTAGAGGCATTTAAAAGATTTTCAGTGTGCCGCAATATTTGAGTGACCCCTTAATCAAGTTATCCGGCTTATCCGAGTTATCCGATGTTTCTCTAAAAATTTGGTTGGTAGTAGAACCAAATTAAGCCGTTTTTAAGTGAAATTGCTTTAAAATTATTAGATTTATCCTAATTATCCAGCTTACCCGGCATTATCCGAGCTTTAAATTAAAACGGGACCACCTCATGAATGCCCTCTTTATGTTCCAAGAAGTTTCATCAAATTCCGTTCATTCGTTCCAAAGTTATGCGGGAACAAACATAAAAAAAAACGAAGTCACACGACGAATTGATAACCTCCTCCTTTTTGGAAGTTGGTTAAAAAAGTAGAACTTTCTGAACTCATATGCTTGCGGAAAAGTGCACTTTTTTACGCTTGTAAAAAAACTTAATCTACACCACTGAAAAAATTAAAAATCGGCTTACAGGTTTCTGTTTGCGCCCAACTTTTTTCCGATATAAGAATAGAATAGAATAGAATAGAATAGAATATTTATTAGTCCTTTGAGATGCTTTAACATCTATGGACACGTTAATATACAAATAATAGAATACAATTAAAATGAAATAAAATTAATACAATACAAATACAGTTACAAACATATTAAAAAGAATGTAAAGTTTAGAATTTGTGTATACATGTTGTTTTTTAACTAAGTAATATATTTTCACAGAAATACTCTTCCACTGAATAAAATGGTTTTTTTAAAAAATAGTCTTTTACTAAACCCTTGAACCTCGTGTAGCTTTCAATGGTTTGTACACTTGTTGGCAAATGATTGTACACCTTAATCCCCATGTAATATGCTCCCTTTTCGAAGGTAGCTGTTCTATGTCTGGGGGTTGTGAACACATTTTCATGTCTAGTTTGGATACCTTGATTTACCTCATTGTTTGTAGTAAAAAGATCCTTGTTTTGTTTAACAAAAAGGCACAGTCTATACAGATACAAAGAATACACAGACATTATCCTGCACCTTTCAAACAGAGGGGCACAGTGAGCATCATATGGTTCGTGACATATTGTTCTTAAAATTTTCTTTTGTAAAAGTAGAAGGCGTTCCACTTCTGGAGAACAGCCCCAAAAAAGTATTGAAAAATGCAACCTACTTTGTACGTATGCATGGTAAAAAAGCAAAAGTGAATCATGGCTCACTATGTCCCTCAGGTTGAAAAGAGCATATTTGGCGCTGCATATTCTTTTTGCTATTTCATCTATATGTTTATCCCAGGTGCAATTCTCAGAAATGTGGGTGCCTAAAAATGTTGTAAAACTATTTTGATGTATGCTTTTGCCCCTCATCCTTACTAGCAAGCTGGAGGGACGCTGGTTTGTCAGTTTAAAGTGAATAAGGTTGGTTTTAGATTTATTTAGGTGAAGTCCGTTGCGACTACACCACTGGGCCATCCCCTCCACCACTCTATTTGCCAAATTCACCGCCTCGCAGATCGATTTGCCAGTTATTATGGCCGAAGTGTCATCTGCGAAGTGTACCTACCTAAAATTTTGATCTGTGTGATAAAGTTGGTTTTCCTTTGCACTTGTTTACCTTACCTATAGATATAATTTTATTGGTTTTTAGAACTTCCCTTCCTGGCTTTTGTAGATTAATTAAATGTTGGAAACTTATCACTTGTTAATTAAACTAGTACTTGTTTTGTTTTATTTTCGCCTACGTAGATGCTGTTTATTTAGGACACCTAACTTTGGGATAATGGAGGTCCTCTATTCATTCATTCATTGGGTAAGTGTAAAGTCAGCCACTATGGTCGGAGAGCTGGTGACCATTTTTATTTCATTATTTGCTCCCGGCTGTATGTTATACACTGCAGCCTTATGGCATATATTAAAGGGGATAATTCTACATCACAAAACATGAAAAACTAACAGTAGTAGTATTTTTTTTTGGGTTGGCCAAAGCCAGCCATTTCTGGCCCTTTTTGTCACCCCAAGCAATCCTAGTTATTTACTAATTTGAGTCCTCCTTGAACCTGCCCGTCCTTTCAATAAAGGTCAGGATATTGGCCCAGGGGAGATCTCTTAGTTCCTCTTGTTTGAGTTTTTGAGTTTCAAAGACTTGTTACCTGATCCTGTCTTATCTGACACACTCGGCTAAGTAATGAGAGGATGTTTCATCCTCTCCGCAATCTGGGCATAGCGGACTCTCTAGAATCCGTATTGTTGCCAGGTGCTTCCTTAGCTTGCAGTGGCCCGTGAGGACCCCTACAAGTTGTTTCAGTGCAGTTCTTCCTTTTTCCAGCAACCAGTCAGTCTAAGTAAGCCCTAGGGGAACTACGTCGCTTCGAAGATGATATGTTGAATGGGGAACAAAAAAAAACACCAATAAAACTTTAATGCTGCAGGGCGGTTTTTTATTTAAAACTAAGCAAAAAAGTATTGTTCACCGAAACACCTAAATTTAATATTAAAGGAGTAATAGCCCTTTAAAAAGTAACATTTTTGGTGGCACAAAATTTTACCTATCTTTTTTGAAAACGGTCGCTCCTAGGATCCTAGTGTTACACTATATGACATTAGTAATCTTTATTTTTTACAAAAAAGTCCAAAAACAATAGATTAACATAAACTAATACATGCAAAACCTCGTCTCTCTAGCTTAAAGGATAACAGAGTTATTAAAAAAAAAACTTATTTTTAGTATAATTATAATAATTATAATTACGGCTCTAAGGGCCGTAGCTCCCTTAGGACTGACTTCCGGACCAACCTTTATAGGAACTTTTTTTGATAATTTTGGAAGTATAATCACCAGTATTCGATGTAAACTCAGTTATGACTCATCAACGTTGAAAATAAACACAGTAGCATAGGCTTACGGAATAATTTTGCCGAATTATGAGAGAAATTTTTATAAATCTAAACATTTGACGACTAATTTGTTACCCACAACAATATTAACTACATAGGTATATATATATATATATATATATATATATATATATATATATATATATATATATATCGGTGTTTTTCAAAGAAAAAAACGAGATTCGATTTTTATCTTTTAAGAATACGAAAGTTTTTAATTTTTATTTGTCGATAACTTTTATCCCACCTTACTCGTTTAAATGAAATCATTAAAAAAAATTAAGATAAAAAGAAATAAAAATGTGAATATTTAAAACCTCGCCTCAACGCTAGAGTCGACGCGGCGCCTATGCGAGTACTGGAAATTCGCCGACTACTGTTAATCACCTTGGCATGCCAGTTATTAACATATATAAAATACAGCCGGGAGAAAATAATGAAATAAAAATAGTCACCAGCTCTTAAACTACTAAATTTGACATTATCCGCCTTCGATGTCTTAAATCAATGTGGATTTCTAATTTAAAGGACTCTACAATTTATTGACTTTGGTCAGAGTTTTGTACAAAATTGGTGAATTCAGAATATCGATGGTCTAATTCTAATATGGCGCATCGCACAAAATTTCAAAAATGTTTTTTTCGCGCCAACTGCCCATGATATGGAAACATACGGTAAGCCTCAGCCTTCCAAATCACTTTTTATTATTTATCTGTGATACGCGGTATCACAATAAGGAGATTCTTATATGCCTAATAACATATAATTAAAATCGCCCTGTTAAATTTGTATTTTGTAGGATACGCCATATTAGAATTCACGGTTCACCTGGGAGATTTTAAATAAAAATTTCGTGGAACCCTACATTTTTTGAACTAAAACATAACTGATGACATAAGAAATCAATTCCCATTTGAAAGAAAATCGTAAAAGATACACTTTTTTAGACAGATAAAAAAACATTTTTTTGAGTAATAAGGTGTGTCAAAAAATCGCGATTTTCAAAATCAAAAACGCTCTCTGGCTTAAAAGTTGCTCCTTAGTAAAAAAATTTGTCCACTCAAAAATGACCCAAATCGATAAATGTTTAGAGCACAAAATCGGTACCTGTTTTTCGGATAAAAACTGATACCGATAAAAATTTTGGAGGGTTTCTTAAGTAATATTTAGAAACAATACTAAATATAAGAACTAAAAAAATTATATCCCCCCTTCCCTTAAGTTAGAACATGAAAAAATCGCCAACTATTTGAAGATTTCGGGAAAATTTAATTTTTGCAAGTTTTTAAAAGTGCATAAAAAATTGTTTTAAATCAAAAATCTGCAAAATTATATATTAGTATATAAGCATATATACATGTTAACCTACATGACTATACAGAAAACATAATTTTTTTCCTCAAGTTGAGTAAAAAAAATTAATTTCGATTAGAAACCGGGTGGATTTTCTGTTTTTTGACTAAAACTTTTTTCGGTGTACTTTTTTTGATTTTTTAGTTGGAATACTTTTTTATGTAAAAATACACAAAGAAGTTTCTGTGGTTTAACATCGCAGGTTTACCCGTTTTAAAGATAAATGCATTTAAAAGTAAAAATTAAAAAATTAAAAAATATAAAGCAAAAAACAAATATTTTAGTAATGAGTGGTTATTTAACATTAAAAACATAGAAACAACATCGTTCCTAGGGAAGTTATTTCCTTTTAAATATGCCCATTTTCAATAAATTTTCGCGAAATCTTCAAATAATTGGCGGTTTTTTTATGTTCTAACTTAAGGGGAGGGAGAATATAATTTTTTTATTTCTCACAATTAGTATTGTTTCTAAATATTACCAAAGATTAAGAATGATTAAATTTTCTTTCTTATTTTTTTACATTTTTACTTCTGGTTTAGGAGATATCAGGATTTCCTGAAAGTTGTAATTTTTTCAGTTAACTTAAAAAGTACTACATGAATTTGATTGATGCTGTGCTTTAAATTTGGAGCTTAACCGAGTTACGTTTTTCTTCTAATCAAGTTTATCAAAAAAATAAATTGGGTTTGAAAAACTTGAGTAGAAGAGAAAATAGGGTCACTCCGTCCGGCGGCAGTTCTGCTAAAGCCTTCGTCAGACAGCAATAAAAAGTTGCCCCGGGAGGAAGAAACTGTAGAAGAAGAAGTAAAAGACATGAGCGTAGAAGAAGAAGTAAAAGACATGAGCTTCAAATAAAAAACTCTGCTGATTTAGTACTTTTTGAGTTAACTGAAAAAATGATAACTTTCAGGAAAATCCTGATATCTCCTAAACCAGAAGTAAAAAATAAAAAAGGAACTATTCATTAAAACTGCGGCAATAAGAAAGACTTTAATAATTTGATAAACAGTTGCAGTGGCGTACCATGCAAGTCCCATAAGATGGGTTAAGAAACATAGTTCTACATTATTTGTTGCTGTTAATACGAAAAAAAAATTTTTAATCATTCTTAAAACAAACAAAAGTAGAGAATGTTTAAGTTTCAAAACAAAAAATTTCTTTAATTTTATATACAATTACTTTTTATCCGAAAAACAGGTACCGATATTTTTTAAAGTTTGAGTGCTTTGAGCTACCTCTAAACATTAATCGATTTGGCTCATTTTTGTGTGGCCACAGGTTTTTACTAAGGAGCAACTTCTGAGCCAGAGAGCGTTTTCGATTTCGAAAATCGGGATTTTTTTGACACACCCCATTACTCGAAAAAAAAAAACGTTTTTTATCTTTCTAAAAAAGTGTATCTTTTACGATTTTCTTTCAAATGGAAATTGATTTCTTAAATCATCAGGTATGTTTTAGTCCAAAAAATGTAGGGGTCCACGAAGATTTTTATTTAAAATAGTCCAAGTGAACCGTGAATTAGACTATCGATATGTTAAATTTGCTATTTTATCGTATTTGTCTTCATTGTTAAATTTGACGGACTTCACGGTGTTATGATCTGAATATTTTATATGTTGTTAAAATTTTAAAATAATATTTCTTTAATATTGCGCTATGATACAATCTGGCTTCACGAGATTCGGCTTCGGAAGAGCTCGGTGTGTCCTACATTTGATCGGACCCCTCCTCGGTAATTCTTGTCGGTATAATTTAAAAGTTGTCTAGTAATCTAAATTGTTTATACAAATTTAATTTATAGTCAAAATGATTGTTTTAGATGTCAGAAATAGCAATTAGCTTGCAAATTGATGAGACTGAAACTCTTTTGTCGGGGTAATTAAATATGCGCGGTATCTTTGTAGATATTTTGCGCTAATAGCATTGTCAAATAAATTTAACTAGTGACCTTCTTATTAGCTATATAAACTCATGAAAAGATTCATTTTGATCCAGTTTTAGTTAGACTGCCTCCACGCCAGTTTCAAAAGTGAAAATGTAGTTTCTGTGAGAATTAATTTTGAGATTTATTCTTGAATTAAAAATAGTTTTTAAACTTAGAAAAATTTTGAGACTCGTTTTATCAGACATAAAAATAATTTTGGACACTTATAAATATTGATAGTATGAACACTGATAGAAATTTTGACGAATATTAATTAACTTAACTGAAAAATATTTTGTAAAATAATTTAAATGACTTATACGAACCAGTTTTAATATACACTAAGAAAAATGTGGAAAATAAATTGGGATTTGAAAATGATTGCGAATAGTTGGGATTTCAAACATAGAATGTTTTAAGTTAGTAGTATTTAATGGAAAACTAATATATAATGGAAATTAGAATTTAAGGGCTTTGCATAGAAATAGGACTTGGAAGTAAGAATTGATCTTTCATGTTCTCGAAGAATTTATTCACATTTATTTAATATATTATTCTTAAGTTAAGAAGAAATCGTTTTATGTTTCCAAAGCGCCGTCTCCTAGAATACCCGCTCCCGAATAAAGTGATAAGTGGTTAAGTATATTCTCCGCTCGGGTATACTTTAAATACGATGGAAGATTGTATGGCCAACCTAACTGAGTAAGTTATAATAAAAGTTATAATTAACTGCTGGGCTATAACCGAATTATATACCACTATCACAACATTAGTGATCGATTTTTCAACTTCACTACAACGGCTTTTTGAGAGCGAGTGCACAATATCCCCCGGATATCCTCGCAATGTTTTCTCAATGTCACATGTCCCGGGACGTGAGTAGTACATATATATACTGTATGTCCTTCGTACATTTCAGGGATGTCCTGAGGGGATTTCCCTTGGATGTTCTTTCGGGATATCCCTGGGATAATAATGAATGAAAAGCCATCGTAGGATGATGGCTTTTCCTACATTATTTTAAATTTACTCCCTTTTTTGTTGTCTGTTTATATGTGTAAGTTATTTTCACAGTTATTATTAAATATTTATATTGTGTTTTCCTTTGTTGGAAAATTTCCTAATATCAACACTTGATATGGTATGTTTGAATAGTGTGTCTATTTGCCTACTCTTGCGCTAAAAACGTGTTATGAAACGAGTGCTTTATACTTTTTTCTATTTTGCTCTAAAATTTTTAAAAACTTACATTTAAATTGATGACTGAATTAGGGATTTTTGTTTCGGGTTGGCATTACAGTTTTCGCCATGTTTAAAAAGAACAAATGATATTTTGATATATTTTATAGTCATGTCTTCTCTTTTTCACAGCAAGTAACCAAGTCACAATTTTAACACAGTAAAAAATAACCTAAACACAAAATTTTGTAGAAAATTAAGCTTTAAAGCGACGTTGACATTTGCACGGAAAATGTCAAGCGATAGGCTTTTGTCTGATGCCAACCCAAAAGAAAAAAGTACAGACTCATTTTAGATTTTAAGCTTTCACGGCCATTAAGATATAAAGAACTTTCACTTTCGGGTTTAGACCGTGTTAATGGATTTTCACTTTCCGACGTTTCGTCTCTTACTACTAGAGACATCTTCAGGGATTAATCTGAAACTAAGTTTCGAATCAACTTGTGTCACTATTTATGACGAGTTGTGGTTATTCACCCGTGACCAGCTTTTTCCTATCAAAGACTTCCATATTGCAGGTAAGCGGTATCACGGATAAAATAGGTAAACTTTTGAAAAAGTCAAATATTAAGCCTATATTTCGGTCCAACCAAAAATTAGGTCAATGTTTGACTTCAACAAAAGACAAAATACCCCTGAGTTCAGAAGGCGTATATAAAATACCCTGCTCCTGTGGTACGGTTTACATAGGTGAAACTAAGAGAAAAATTTCTACAAGACTTCAAGAGCATGAGCACAATATAAGAAAGAAACAAATTTCCTTATCGGCAGTAGCCGAACATGTACATGAAACAGGTCATAAAATCAATTTGTCTGAAACAAAACAAATATTAACAGAAAACAGAAAAATGCCAAGGAAGATACGGGAATCGATAGAAATCATCAAGCATCCTAACAATATCAATCGGGACACTGGTTATCACTTACCTGCAATATGGAAGTCTTTGATAGGAAAAAGCTCGTCACGGGTGAATAACCACAACTCGTCATAAATAGTGACACAAGTTGATTCGAAACTTAGTTTCAGATTAATCCCTGAAGATGTCTCTAGTAGTAAGAGACGAAACGTCGGAAAGTGAAAATCCATTAACACGGTCTAAACCCCAAAGTGAAAGTTCTTTATAAGTACAGACTCCTTACACGCAAAATGGGTGTGATTATGAGCTTAGAAGATTCGCAAAATAGAAAAACATTTTTCTTACAGTGTTGCACGAATACAAGTCTACACATATTTAAAAAAAAATAAGCGGGCAAGCAAAATAACACCGTAAACATAGGTAATGTAGGGACCCCCCACATTCTAGAATTAGGGTGATCAGTAACTGCCATGCTAAATTGTAGGAGGCAATTCTACATCAAAAAATATGAAAAGAAGTTTCTATAAAGTTTGGTCCGGAAATGAGCCCTAAGGGAGCTACGGCCGGCCGCGGCCCTTCGAATATGACATATAAAATGGGGAACAAAAAAAAGCATCAATAAAATTTTAATGCTGCAGGGTGATTCTTCATTTAAAACTAAGCAAAAAAGTATTCTTCACCTAAACACCTAAATTTAATATTAAAGGAGTAATAGCCTTTTAAAAAGTAACGTTTTTTGTGGCACAAAATTTTACTTCTTCTTAATTGCATTTTTTTTAAGCAGTGGCTCCTACAGTGTTACACTATGTATCATTTTTTATGTATTTTTACCTAAGGAATCCATATTTTTCACAACAAATCCAAAAAAAGTACACATAAAAAAGTTTGGGGCAAAATGTGTTAAGCCTAATAATAAATTTTCCAGTCTAGAAACGCCTCTGGATAAATTCAAAAATAATAAATTAACATAAACTTATTGCCCTTATTAATACTAGTATATGAAAAAGCTCGTCGCTCTAGCTACAATTTTAAAGGGCGATAGCTCCCTTAGGGCTCATTTGCGGACCAACATTTACAGAAACTTTTTTTGATATTTTTGGATGCAGAATCACCTCTTAAATTTTGGCATGCCAGTTATTGATCACCCTGTATATTATCTGCCTGAAACTTTCAGCCCGAAAGTTTCAGGTTCACTAGTTTGTGTTTATCATTTAGAAGCCCAGGGCTTGTAGCTATCAACAAAAATAAACAGACCGCAAAATAAGCAAAGAATATGAACTTACTTGTAAGGTAGCTTCGTCCAAATGTGATTATGGGGTAAGCTTGAATAACTATTTTAATAAAGATACCTTAGTTTTAAACTGCTGTATCTCGAAACTGGAACAATTCTCCTAGAGTGACTAAGTGTGACGTTTTCTATCAAGAATAAGAGTGGAGACAAAAGAATCTGGTAATAGTATATTACGCACCGAGTACGCGAATCTAGTTTTTAGTGCACTCGATGTGCACTGAAATGGTTTGTGTCTAGGTGCGTATACTATTTTTCCTACGATCTAATACCTAAACATCCAAAAAACGCAAAAATTATCTTAAAATTAGTTTGTCAATTTAAGGTTATGTTTACTAATTTTCTGACAGCAGATATATAAAATCAGCTGATTGTCACTTTCCAACCGTAGTCATAGACAACGGGTGGGAAAAAGTCACGAGGTTGTAGGAAAAAATTATTATTTGTTTGTTGGTGACCATGTTTTGACATTAGATAACTTAAGTTATATGAGCACACATTTTATAAGAATAGATATTCACAGTACACGTAAGGTAAGTAAGATATTATTATTATTATTATATTAAATTGTCCCATGAGGCCCTTAGTCCCAGTGGGTTAATTTTTGAGTGTAAACGGACTGTAGGTTGTTTGTAATTCATAGGTAAATTGGTAAATAGGTAGCTGTGTGTTTTACGATGGACAATTTGGGTTTGTGGGTTACATCTTAGATAAGGTAAAATTTGGGTTACACTTCCATACAATTTAGTTGACATTTCTATAAAATGTCTCGCGTTGGTGTTTAGAAATTTCATAACACAACTTGTGAGGTTTTGTTTACAGGACAATTGAAACGTCACTTAAATTGATTAAAATGTCAAGTGTAAACTAAGTATTAATAATAGGTATTTGATAAAATTGTTTTTAAATGTTGCGTTTTAATACCTAAGGGTTAATAAGGACAGAAATTTTTAATTTTAAACATAATTATAAAAATATTAATTTATTATTCCATCAATCTATTTTATATTTATCGTACAGAGTGATATTGGTAGACTGACACTTTCGGGCTGCTGGCTCTCTTCAGTACCAAGAGTCAACTCTGCACGCTGTTTAAGAAAACGTTTTTAGACAACTACTCATACCTCTCCTCTCTTCAACTTACTACCATTCAAAGTCTCCAGACTAGGAGAGGTATGAGTAGTTGTCTACATCTAGCAATAGATGGCGCACAAGTCTATATCAATCTAATGACTATATTCCTTTTGCAAATAAAGTCTAAAAACGTTTTCTTAATCAGCGTGCAGAGTTCACTGAAGAGGGCCAGCAGCCCGAAACTGTCAGTCTATCAGTATCACTCTGTACGATGATTAGAAAATAGATTGATGCAATAATAAGCTAAGGGTTAAGTTAGAATTTCAAACAGAACGTCAAATTTAGTAAGGGAACGTTTAAGTATTACGTAACGCAAAATGTACCAAAATTCACACTCGTACCTCAGTTCTCACATTATTCAAGGCTGTAGAGATTTCATATTTTAGTTACCCCCCTAATAGGGGGTGTGTTAGGGGAGGTAACCAAAATATGAAATCTCTATAATCTATAATAACGCGAGAACCGGGGTATGAAGTGTATGAATTTTGGTACAATTTGCATTACGTAATACTTGAACGTTCCTTAAGGTGGCTTACTAAACACTTATTTCTTAGTCGAATAGAAAGTAGCGTACGCGTCACTAGATCACACCTGCCCCGGTTTACCTTAGTATTCCTTTAAGGCAAATATTTTCAACAGTTTTCTTTTAATATACGAATCGCTCCTAGGAGGATCCTTCTAGCATAAAGAATTTTTTAGGCTCAATAAATAAATAAAAATAGATTTTTTTTAAACTAAATTAAATTGTTTGATATTTACAAATTTAAAAAATCTATATAAAACATTTTTGTTTGATTAACGCAGTCGTCCCTCCGAAGTGACTGATCGATTTCGTGCTTTTTAGCACTCTTCAGAGCCACATATCGGTAGTAGGGACAACTACGAAAATCAAATCCTTTCCATATATCTCTATATGGAGTTTAAAAATCGTTGTAAGGAAAAGCAAAAACAGCTAGCGACATGTACTGCTAAAAGCAGAGACTGGATAAACCTATCGACAGTCCAAAAAAAGAAGCAGTTATTGGTTTCAAGAACCTATTGCACGCTGTCGATAGGGGGCAGATTAATCAATGCCACGGTGGACATTGCCGCCAATTGAATCCTAAACGCTAGGAGGGCACCTTTTACAGTGGTATCTGAATTAATAAACTAAATTAAATTGTTTGATATTTACAAATTTAAAAAATCTATATAAAACATTTTACTATTCCTTAAAACGACTTTTGTTTGATTAACGCAGTCGTCCCTCTGAAGTGACTGATCGATTTCGTGCTTTTTAGCACTCTTCAGAGCCACATATCGGTAGTAGGGACAACTACGAAAATCAAATTTAATTGGCGGCAATGTCCACCGAGGCATTGATTAATCTGCGCCCTATCGACAGCGTGCAATAGGTTCTTGAAACCAATAACTGCTTCCTTTTTTGGACTGTCGATAGGTTTATCCAGTCTCTGCTTTTAGCAGTAGATGTCGCTAGCTGTTTTTGCTTTTCCTTACAACGATTTTTAAACTCCATATAGAGATATATGGAAAGGATTTGATTTTCGTAGTTGTCCCTACTACCGATATGTGGCTCTGAAGAGTGCTAAAAAGCACGAAATCGATCAGTCACTTCGGAGGGACGACTGCGTTAATCAAACAAAAGTCGTTTTAAGGAATAGTAAAATGTTTTATATAGATTTTTTTTATTTTGATTAATTTTAATACCGCTTATCGAAAAGTAGCCAAGCGACATTTTTAACGAAATTTTGTTAGGCATGGGAATAGGTTCTTTACGCTTAGTAGCTATTCCCATGCCTAAGAAAATTTCGTTAAAAATGTCGCTTGGTTCCGTTTCGATAAGCGTTATCCAATTTTAAATAGGTATTTTTTACTTAATACAAAAATTCGTGAATTTAGAAAACAACATACTATTATTCTGAATTAATCAGTTTTTAAAGTTTTTAATTATGAAAGTTATGTGAAAAATTTTCTATACATAGATCAAATTTCTGTTACGTAAAAATCTATAAAAAAAAATAATTGAAAAAAAATTGAAGCGAAAAAATTAAAAATAGCAAATAACGAAAAATAAATTGAATGAAATAAAAAGAATTTTAAGGTACTCAGTTTTATTTTTATTGAGGTATTTAACTACAAGGCTTCAGTATTTTAAGAAATTTATTTATTACAGACCGTTTTAAACAAACACATATACACCAGGTCCTTGACAAGCTATATCTGCATTATTTGAAAAGATAGCCATTGTAGTTATTACTCAAGTATAGAAAACCATCCCTTGCTAGGTTTGGACTGTAACAAGTGTAGGATATGTATTCTAAACTAAATTTTCCAACTATACTAGACAATTTCTTCATAATTTTATTGTTTTTTTTTTATTCAATAGCCCAAGTTCACCCTTAAGTCCATTTTCATGCTATAAATATGACTGCGATTTTTTATTGCTTAAATTAATTATAATTTAGTAATTAATAAGCATTTAGATATCGCCACATGTGTCTATTCCATTACAAAAGCAAGAATATAAAATTGTAGAACAGTATAACAGAATTTAGTAATTTAGAAATTAAAAATTGTTTAAAGAAGATGCTATTTTACATATTATATTCTAAAGTAGTAGTAAAAAAAACAAAATTTTGTAATACTCTATATGTCTAGACAGGGCTCTACGATACCAAAAATACAATTTTGCTTAACCCCAAAATTAAGAGTGTTTTGAAATATTAAGGGTCCTTCAGGGATCCTTTCGAATAAAAAAAAAATATACCGGGTGTCCCAGCCAAGACGAAACAGGCGTTTTCTGGCGTTATTATTAAAGCTTTCAACATAAAGTTTATAACAGCGTTGAATTTTCTTCAGTGGAATTATGATTGATCAAATTTTTGCTAAAAAATACCCTGTATACTGTATACTGATAAAGCTTGTTTTCGTATTATCTCAAGTTCTTTTTAAAGCGTTCTCCTTTATAATAAATATGTTTATTTTCCTTTATAACGCTTTAATAAAGCGGCTTTATAATAAATATGTTAATATAGATAAAAGGGACGGCAAAATCTTATCACCTTGCTTTTGTCTGATTTTTTGGCAAATACTGCCGGCCTAAGCCAAGAATTTGTAAAGTCGGTGATTTTGGAATGCCCATTTAACTTACAAGAAAAAAAATTGAAATTATTGAGGAGTATTTTTTTGAATATAAACATACACTCATAGAAAAATCTAAAAATAATAATACAAAAGGTTTTGATGTTTTTTTACGATTATTCTAAAACATTATAAGGTTATATTGATTGATTTTAGCTGCAACATAGAAAACAACCCTAACTCCATGTTTGTTACCCCAGTAACAGATTTGGAGGTGGTAGATATTGTTCGTAAATTGAAAAATAAACTAAGTAGTGGTGTGGACGAAGTCCCGGTCACAATAATAAAGCTTTGTATATTGTAAGTTTGTGAGCCTTTAAGCTTTATTGTGAACAACTCCCTCATGTATGGAGTTTTCCCCAGTAGTTTAAAGGTAGCATTGGTAAAACCCATTTTTAAAAAAGGTGATAGTGCTCTAATGGAGAATTACAGACCTATTAGTTTACTATCCTCCTTTTCCAAAATATTTGAAACAGCAATGGCCAACAGAATTATTGACTTTTTTACCAGAAATCGACTCTTTAAGGATTGCCAACACATGAGAAATAAATCTATTGACACTGCTGTGTACGCCTTTACGCACGAAATACTCACAGCTTTTGAGAACTTTGAATATATTATAGGTACGTTTTTAGATCTTTCAAAAGCATATGAAACTATTAATCATGATCTAATAATAGAAAAGCTGGAGAGGTATGGAGTGAGGGGGGCTGCACTGGAGTGGATAAGTCCTTTCTCAAGAACCGTTCTCAAAAGGTGGCAATCGTTAAAGATGGAGAGGAACATGTTTCTGATTCGGTGGAATTGTTTCTGGGTATAGCTCAGGGCAGTGTCATCGGTCCCATTTTATTTGCCATATTTGTAAAGGACATTGTATCAGCAATAGGTAATGGCACACTCATAAATTTTGCAGACGATACCAACTCAATAATAACTGCAAAAAATTGTGAAGACTTGATGATAAAGCACAGGCGTACTATAAATGACCTACTGTAATAGGGTGCTGGTCCCAATTAAAGCCAAAAATATTAATTATCTAAGACATTAATTTAGAACCACACACTATTATTTGGAGGCGTATCAAATACAAATAGCTGTATAGTTGCTATTTGGGTAGCGTGCCACCAGTAATAATATTACATAATATTATCACAATATCATATATCATATGATAACAAATGTTAATATAAGAATCTAATTACTACTTAATACTTATCTGACTTTCTTATTCCAGCGAAGACTTCTTCTTATAACACAAACTGTAGATATGCGAAAGGTAAAAAACTTCAAATATATTTTAAATTAATTAAAATATATATTGCCAATAAAACAAAAGGATTAAACAACAATTAAAAGAATTTAATGAAAGAAAAATGAAAAGTTAAAAACAAATTAAAAACAACAAAATATTTTAATTTGAAATGAAAAAATTATGAATAAATAGCATCTTTACCCTTCAAATATCTATACGCGCGACTTTAAATTTTACTTTAAATTTTCACATATTACGTTAATTCTAAAATTCCCTTAAGACCCAACTTAACTAGACGACTACATATTTCCGAATCCCATTTTTAACCATAACTCAAAACAGGCAAAATTTCCCTTCCCAAAGATGCCGATATACCAGTCATAAAACTATTAACGTAAATATCTGAGGAGTTTTCTGACAAAAAGTTATATTATTATAAAAATAATATTAATTGAAAAATTACTTTAAATCACTGAAAATGAATTTAAATTTAATTAAGAGAAATGATTAAAAAAACTACTTCTACATTTTGATTGATATTGATTTTCATGACATTGCTTCGAAGTAGAAAAAACCATTTTTACAAACAATCCCTAACTATTGCCAGTATCTAAAACAACATCATTAAAGATATTCCCATATTTATTAATTAAGAAAACCGAATTAACCAATTAATTAGTCTAATAAAAATGTACACCCAAACCGCCCGTTAAGAACAATACTTTGTCACGTTCAATAACCATAAAAATATAAATACTCAATATATACAGGGTGACCACTCTGTTACACTACTAAACTGGTTTATTAAAAATAAACTTATATTAAATAAAAATAAAACAAATATTATATGCTTTAAAACATCAAGGTCAAACTTTATAACATCTGATCAAGTCCCTATTGATGATACAATGGTCGATACAGTCGATTACACAAAGTTCTTGGGTCTATACCTAGATAAACACTTAGGTTGGACTCAACAGTTAGAGGAATTAACCAAGAAACTGAACAGGTCTGAATACTCTATTAGAGTACTAAAGCCTTATGTCAACTTTGATACACTAAGGGTGGTATATCATGCATACTTCCAATCTCTACTAAGATTCGGTATAATCTTTTGGGGTCAATGTACAGATGTGGGGGATTTGTTCAAAATACAAAAACGAGCACTCAGAATCATGTTAGGGTTGAGGAATTCGGATTTTTGTAGAGGTTTATTTAGAACCAATAACATTCTCGCTCTAACTGGAGTCTACATATATGAAGCTTTGTTATTTATGTTCAAGAACAAGCACCTGTTCAGGGACATGATTTCACATAGTGACCGGAACTTCGGCTACAACGTGCCTAGACATAGGTTAGCAACTTTTGAAAAGGGATGCTTCTACTCTGCCATAAGTATGTTCAACAAACTCCCAGTTAATATTAAAACCACGAAAAACCTTAAAACTTTTAAAACACTAGTCCGTTCTAAGTTGGTTGAATTGGAACCATATGCTTTATCTGACTACCTGTGATAGTTATTTTAACTTATTTTAGGGCCACTTGCACCAATGATGATTTAACTTTAAACTTGGATTAAGTTGACGGCCGACCAATCAGAACGCAACATTTCTAACTTAAACTCGGTTTAGCTGAGATAATCCCAGACCAAAAGTTGGTGCAAGTGGCCCTTAATGTGTTATATATACCAAATTTTAAATTATCTTAATATTTATTTTTATACTTTTATTTGTAAAATTTACTGTTTATTTGTAAATTTACTTAAATTACCAGTTGACAATTTTCATGTTCAGAATTGTCTATTCATGTACATAAATTTTGTGAATATTCCGTTTTTATTATTATTATTATTATTATTATTATTAAAAACACTATAGTTAACATTATTACTATAGCCTATTATGTAGTAAATTAAAGATCTTACACTGTTGCCGTTGTTACTTACCGATATAAAGTTCATTCATTATAATTTCTTGATGTTTCATTCATAATTTGCGAACTTGAATCTTCCCCTCTTAGAGCTTGATTTTTTCTAAAAATTTCAAGTGGATCGGATTATACGTTCTTGAGTTATCGTGTTCACAAAAATGGTAATATGCGACAGACAGACGGACATTTAAAAAAAAAGTTGATTATTTTTTCATGAAACTTTATATCCAAGATTTTTGTCTAGGACGATTATTGAATTTTTTTTTAAATTCGGAACTACCGTATAACATTATTCTAACGCAGACGCTGTGAATAATGTAAAAATAATAGCTTTTAAATCAAAAAAAAAAAATGGGCCCCGTGGAAATTTGAAAAGGCTACTAAAGGGAAGGGATCAAATAGAGGGTAACATACCAAAAGCTTACTTAAAGATATTTTGGAGAGCAAAATTAGCAGGCCTAGAATTAAATACTGCTCACATATAACAAAGTATGTAGGGTGCATGAATTAAAAAAAAATCGACACTTATTTTGTTTTTAAAAAGTACTTCACTTTTTTTTTATTTTATTAAGATAAATATAATATTATTTAGAATTCTATTGAAATAAAGTTTTGTGCCTTTAAAGATAAAGGTGGATAAAGATAATTCTCGTATAGTCAAATTAAAGTCGCAATTTACATTACGATATTTCAAGAGCTCTTTGACCCAGAGACTTAAAATCTGGTACAAAGATTTTCTAAATAGTAGAGAAAATATGTTTCAAATTTCAAGTATCTATGTCAAAGCATTCTTGAAATATCGTAATGTGAAGTTGTTTTGCAACTTGCTTGCGACTTTAATTTGACTATAGGTATATAATATTAATAAACAGATTTATGAATTTATACGCAGACTTAAAAAAAAAAACAAGCTTTGAAGATTCGTATTGCTTGATTTTTCACAGGGACACTACGATAGGGCCGTAGTGAAGGAGATTTCGTGGGTGGGGTGAAATATTATTTATCCAATACATCCAGATAATAAGACAATTACCAGCTTTATTTTAAATAGATAAACTCAATAATAACCCCCGCGTGGCTTTTACTTTATTGAGTGGATAATTAATTATTAAATAATTATTTATTTTACCCGCTCAACTGTCACTTGTCAAATTATTTTCTTGTAAATGTCATTAAAATTTTTAATAAAAATATGAATTCCTAAGCTATTTATTGGATAAAACCTTGTATGTCGCTCATGGGTAAACCGATATTGCCCTCTCGAAAATTAACCTGCTTGGCTGACGCCTCGCGGGTTAATTTCCTCATGGGCAATATCTTACTTTACCCACTAGTACCATAAATAACTATTTCCTACGAGATAGTTAGTAGTTAGTGCCTATTTCCCACCCGTTGCCTATGACAACGGTTGGGAAGTGACAATCAGCTGATTTTACATATCTGCTGTCAGAAAATTAGTAAACGTCAAACACATAACCTCAAATGGACAAACTAATTTTAAGATAATTTTTGCTTTTTTTCATGTAGGAAAAATAGTATACGCACCTCGACGCAAACCATTTCACTGCAAATCGAGTGCACTAAAAACTAGGTTCGCGTACTCAGTGCGTACTATACTATTACTAACACTAGACCAGAGACTACAACGAGACGGATAACTTAATGTTAAAAATTGGTTCGGCAAAACTTAACTGGTCGACTATATATTTAAAGGCAAATTAGGTGGCACATCAATCGCATACCGGGTAAATGGCGGGTAATTCAAATGCTTGTATTGTAGGTATTGCAGTATGAAAATTGAAAGGCTATGCTTCGTTCAAAATAAAATTAATTACAAAAATCAAAAATACTATTTTATATAAAATATATAAAATAAATATTTATTTAAATTTTTGTAATTAATTCTATTTTGACTGAAACATAGACATTTTTAATTAATGAAATTATATATTATATATATAAAAAATAAAAATACATGTTTTTATAGGTTTTTTTTATTTATATTTATATGTTTTTTCGGTACATTTTAATAACAATAATAATGTAAAAAACTAATTTCAGTGCATGTCTAAAGTCCACTCCCTCTTTAACTTTTGAACGGCTTCATATATCATGATATCATATCATGATATATACTTTATATGTTTAGGGGGCACAATGGTGGCAGGGGAGACATCTTTTTTTAATGGAAAGGGGAACTTAGTAAATTCTCCATTTGCCCACATATTTATTCTTCGGACAATTTTTGGGCGTTTAAAATAGGTATCAGCATAATCCTCTATATTAAAATGACGATTACATATTCTGTAATTTCTCATGGAGATACCAGAATATTTCACTCCGAGTTCTTCTAGCCATAACTTGCACCTAAAAATTAGTTAATTTAAACAAAAACTCTAGTTATATTCCAACAGTGTTTAAGGCAAATTCATACCTAATAAGAATTATTATTATGAATTATATAATAATTATTATATAATTATTTAACAATAAAAGTATATTATTCAACGAGCGTATAATAGTTGATATATGATAATTACCCGAATGATTAATAGATATTATACGCGAGTAGAATACAATACTTTATCCACGGCCGTTTTGGGTTTTAAACGGTTTATTTTTATAGACCCGTGATTAATAGGCCTTTTAATCACGGCCGTGGATAAAATATTATATCTTATTGGGTGTCCCAAGACACAGCTATATACATATTTAAAAATTACTACATGACATTCTGCAGGGCAGTAACCAGAAAAAAATCTAGGGGGGGCTCAGCCCATAAAAAAAGCTACCAAACTTGGCGCCCCTGCAAAAGAAAAATGGCACTCCAAAAAAATACCACGGGGGCTCTGCGAAAACGCCAGGGCGCCCATGCGAAAACGCCAGCAAAAAAGAATTGGCCCCAAAAATTACTTTTACGAAAAAAAGCATACCCCTGACGGTATCTACCGAACTTGGCGCCCCTACAAAATAAATTGGATCCCCAAAAATTACCTTCAAGGAAAAAAAAGCTTTGTCCCTGACCAAGGGGGGGGGGCTTAGGTAATAAAAAAACATAGTTTTATATAGCTTTCAAAATATAAAGTGTATATGTACTACTTACTTGTCAGGATTACGTGGAAGGTAATGCATTTTTTGTACTTCAAGCTCACTGTAACCACATATTAAAATAAATAACTTTTTATTAAAAACTGGAGTTTTACAATTTAAACTTAAAACACAACTTATAAACCACATCTGAAGAATGTCGAACATAAAATGCAATCATATCATCATCAATAGTTTGTTTGGGTCTTTAAGAGACAGGCGCAGCCTATGGCTCATTTATCTAAAAAAATATTTAATCTGAATTGAAAGTTGGGGCAGTGAGTCTATGCTCACTGATGCGAGTTGCATCTGTCATAATTTGGGGGGAGTGAGTCTCTGCTCACTGATGCGAGTTGCATCTGTCATAATTTGGCGCTGTGGAGTGGGTGGGAGGGGGATGGGGAGGGATGTGATAGGGAGTGGAGGGATGTGCGGGAGGAGTGAGACTATCTCACTGATGCTGGGAATGCATCTGTCCTGTATTAGTGGGTACCATTACTGGTTGAGGACGTTTTTGATCTTTTTGTGAGTGTTGTGTATTTCATGATCGTAGTCTAGAAAGTTTGAAATGAGGGGGTTTGGGTGATCTAAATTGTCTTGTATAAAAGACGTGCTGTAGCGGATGATTTCCGTTTTTAGGAGGGGCATTTCGAGATCTCTGTGTATCTGGTTGTTCCTCATGAACCAGGGGGCATCGAGGCATATTCTGAGTGCCTTGTTTTGGAAGGCCTGAAGTTTTGCTGAGAGCGCTTTGTTAAGGGTGATTTTATTCCAGGCTGGGGCTCCGTAAAGAAGTACCGGCTTTAGGGTTTGGTTGTAGAGAAGAAGTTTGTTTTTAATGGATAGGGGACTCTTTCTGCCTATTAAGGGGTAGAGTTTGGAGAGGCGGCAATTTGCTATTTGAAGGGTGTTTTTGACGTGCTGATCCCACGTCAAGTTTTTGGAGATTGTAATGCCGAGGTATTTGGCATGGTTTTCCCAGTTAATGGGTTGGCCATTTATCTGAATGGGTTGGGGTGGGCCTCTTCTAATCCTAGAGATTAGGATGCCTTTGGTTTTATTGGCGTTTACTTTGATTTTCCATTTGGAGAACCATTTGATTAGGGCATCCATTTGGCGCTGGAGGGCGATATGGATGCGCTGGGGGTTTCTGGCTTTTGCTAGGATGCCGGTGTCGTCGGCGAACAGGGCTAGTTCAGTGCCCTGTGTTTTTGGAATATCTGCCGTAAAGAGGTTGTACAGAAGGGGGGATAGTGGGGAACCTTGTGGAACGCCAGCTCTGATGCGGCGGGTGTTGGACTTACAGTCGCCTATTTTTATCTGGAAATCTCTGCCTTTGAGGAAGGAGGCTATGAGTTTGGTGATGCCTGGGGGGAGGCCGAGAAAGTGGAGTTTGGCTACAAGACCTTTGTGCCAAACCTTATCGAAGGCTTTTGCGATGTCCAGGAGGATCAGTCCCGCGATGCAATCATAATGAAACACAGGTTATTAAATAGTACTTAACTAATCCTTTAATGCTTATTAAGGGATAGTTAGAATTGAAACAAATTAAAACTAATGTAAAAACGGGTTACAACAATGTCATGTCGGATTATAAACAAGGGCATGTGGCTAATCCGTTGTTGCCGACCTAATTATTACCTGTTTTTTCTTCGGTTTTAATAACATTTTCTTTTAAACAAGAAACTACAAACAGATTTAATATAAACTATAGAATGATTTAAACACATTTTACTTGGATATTTGAATTTAAAATATAATTTTTTTATTTTTTATAAAAAGAAATAAAACATTTCTAGTGAAATAAATTCAATCGTGACAACGCTGTACATAAACGCAAAATTTTCTAGTAGCGACATCTAGGCATGCCTTTACGTGAAAAGAGAGAGTGAACGTTTTTCATCGAAGAACAAGCTTAAAAAGGATAGAAAATCGTGCTAAAACCGAACCAAAATTCCTATCTAGATAAACATCTCGTTTATCTCTGACTAGACTAAATACAAACATGTTACAGGTATATCACAAATATAAGGAAAGGGGAGATTTTATTTTTTATGTCAACGTTTTTTCAACTTGGCTTTTAAACCGAAATAGTGTAAAGAATAAAAGTTATAAAAGTTAAACCTAACTGTAGTTTGTTACTATATATAGCGAGTAGAAAGGAAAACATAATTTCGTATACGAAATTTTCTATAACTCTTAGTATTTGAATTCCTTTGGGGTTTGTTTTTAGATTAGTCACAGAAAAAGAAAATTTTAATTCAAGTAAATATTATTTGAACCAAGTATGATATATTTTTAATATTTAATAACCTGGGAAAGGCGTTAAAGAAGCTTCGAAAAGGAAGAGAGGTAGGAATAATTAGAGGCTTTAAAGATAAAATGGTCAGATAGGCCTAGCAAACGAAAGTTCTTCTTCTTCTTCTCTTTATTTTTGGCCTTTGCTTTTGTCAATTAGCCAGCTCGCTACTCTCTTTTGTTAATTTCTGCAGATGGTTTGCCTGGTTGCCACCATACCATCGCTTTCTTTCGGCCTGCAAACGAAAGTTCTTCTTCTTTTTCTTCTCTTTATTTTTGGCCTTTGCTTTTGTCAATTAGCCAGCTCGCTACTCTCTTTTGTTAATTTCTGCAGATGGTTTGCCTGGTTGCCACCATACCATCGCTTTCTTTCGGCCTGGTCTTCTGTAAGACCTCTTGTGGGACCTCCCAATTCTGTTTAAATGTGCGTAGGAATAAGTAAATTTCTTCTATCATAACCTCAAAAACATGTGAATAACCCTAATCCAGATTCAACCACTAAATTACATCACATATACATCGCTTTCTTTTGGCCTGGTCTTTTGTAAGACTTCTTCTTCTCTTCATTAATTATGACCTTTTGGTCATTTTTGGTCAGATACAAGTGTTATCATTGTTTCAAATAAATAAAATTTATTCTATCATAACCTCAAAAACATGTGGATAACCCTAATCCAGATTCAACCACTAAATTACATCACATATACTAGCATTCCATTGTAGAATCAAAATCAATAGTTGTACCGATTGTAGATTTAATAATATTTTCTTAACAAACACATTTTTACATAAATTACCGAGGGGTTGACCGCGTCTGAAATTTGTACAAAAGAGTTCCTCGGAGTTCCTCCGGAGTTCCTCGGAGTTCCTCCGGAGTTCCTTCGGAGTTCCATCAGAGTTCCTTGGGAGTTCCTTAAGAGTTCCTCGGTAATTTTTGGCAAATAAGCCGTAGAAATTACCGCTGTGCAAGCACTACTGCCAATAACAATAAGGTACCCTCAAAAAAAAGCTTTGTCCCTAACGGTTTCTACCAAACTTACTTGGCGCCCCTTCAGAACAAAAATTGGCGCCCTAAAATTACCTTCACGAAAAAAAAGCTTTGTCCCTGACAGTTTCTACCCAACATCATGGCGCCCCTTCCTAACAAAAATTGGCGCCCCAAAATTACCTTCAGGAAAAAAAGGCTTTTTCCCTGACGGTTTCTATCAAACTTGGCGCCCCTTCAAAAAAAAAATTGACGCCCAAAGGTAAGATGTTTAGATGTTTTGTAAAGTGTTTGTAACACGGCTCATCTAGTTTGAACATAAGAACGTTATTCCACATGGGTAATAAATAATAATTGTTTCTGACCGCGTCTGAAATTTGTACAAAAGAGTTCCTTTTTGCACAAAGAGTTCCTCCATTTTACAAAGAGTTCCTCCATTTTGCAAAGAGTTCCTCCATTCTGTAAAGAGTTCCTCCAGAGTTCCTCCTTTTTGCAAAGAGTTCCTCGGAGTTCCTCCAGAATTCCTCGGAGTTCCTCCTGAGTTCCTTTGGCCTGTACAAAAGATTTCCTCGCGGTAAGCCCCTCGTAAATTACTTGATACATTTGGCGCGAAAAACTTGCGCCATTTTTAAATGTCACCTTAAATGTATAACACTACCACCTTCGCGTCGCCCACGCGAGCGAATGCAAACGAAAGTTATGGAGAGAATTCGGAACAGCGTAGGGGAAAGGGGGGGAAGGGCGGCCTCTAGAGTAATGGCGGCCTCTAGAGTAATGGCGGCCTCTAGAGGCCAATGTAAATACTAGATGCTTCAAGTACTCGTGAGTAGTTCATAGCGTACCTAAAATAGGATCGACGCCAATCGGTAAAGTAGAAAGTTATTAGAGACAGTTCCCTAATAGCACACTTTGTTCTACAAATATTCTTAGAACATTCTAAGAAGGAAAGAATATTCTTAGAAACATCTTAGAATATTCTTAGAATGTCTGTGCTATCAGGGTTGCAATTTGCCAGTTTTGATGAATCACTCTTCTAGTTTCAAAGGCATGTAAATAAATTAATTCAGCTTAATTAGTTACATTTGTGGTGTATGTATTAGGGGCTGTCCATATATTACGTAATGCAATTTTTCAAAAAAATTTACCCCTTCCCCCCCCCCCCTGTGTAACAAAAATCACTCAAACTTTAAAAAAATATTCATAATCAATATCACACAGGGAAAAAATACTAGGTACCTCTTTTTACATATAACACGTATATTGTTTATGCACAGTTACACAAAATAGTAAACACATTGGTGTTCTGTGAGTACACATTCCGCACGAAAATGTATCATCGCCGATGATTCATCGGCAAGATCACGCAAGAACAGGGCCGTAAGATTTTTTTTAATATCAATGTCAACAGTTTTTTTACTGATTACAATATTATTTAAATATGCATAGTTTCGTCAATTTTTGTGTGAAAAGGGGAATTATGGGCCACTGAATAGGAATTTATGTTGAAATAAAAATACATCTGCCAAGCTTAGGAAATAAACATTAAATTTATTAAATTCCGTTACGTAACGTTTACCTAGACCCCCCCCCTCCCCCCTGTCACAAACTGTAACAATTTCTCTGACCCCCTCCCCCCCCAAGGCACGTTACGTAATATATGGACAGTCCCTTAGCAGAAACGCCGTAAAAGGAGATAGCAATACAATCGATATTTCTGTGACCAAATAAGTTCGAGAAATTTAAAAGGTTACCATAAAAAATATGAAAAAAAGTTCCTATTAAGATTGGTCTGGAAATGAGCCCTAAGGGAGCTACGAACCTCCTAAGGGTACATCTAAAAAGTAGTTTTTATTTAATATTTCTGGAACCCTATAAACCACAATAACAATTTTTTGCACATGCCCTAACATTGATAAAGGCTATCATTTCATGTAATTTTTATTTAGTAAGTTTAACCAGGGACGTGCAAAATGTGGGAGCGATGTCACTTTTTTGCCCCAAACTTTTTTATCCGTAGATTTTTTGATATTTTCCCAATAAAATAATAATGTTTAATTAAAAATACATAAAAAAGGTACTCTTTATGTAACACCGTAGAGCCAACCGTTTTCGAGAAATTTGCAATTAAGTAATATTATCAATGTTAAGGCATGTGCAAAACTTCTTTACTTTGATTTATAGGGTTTCAAAAGTATTAAATAAAAACTACTTTTTAGATGTACCCTTAGGAAGGTCGTAGCTCCCGTAGGGACCAACCTTTACAGGAACTTTTTTCATATTTTTTAACGTAGAATCATCTCTTAAACTACTCGAACTTATTTCTGAATAACCCTGTATATTCAGATTAAAAGTATTTTGCCGTATGTTAATAGATTTTTCTTCAGAAAAATATTTTCACCTGATTGAAGAAATTTGTTTTCTGTGTGTAGTATTTAAATCCCATTGGGGTTTGGTTAACTTTCAAATACAAACCGCAAAACTTAAACTTAAACTAAGGACATAGAAAATGGCTTCAGTCGTGGATTTATCTTAAATAAATATAATTATAAAGTTCCTTACATGTCAAAGTTCCCCATTGCCATTTTTACAAATTACATTTCATTTATTTTATATAGAGACTTTTACTTCCGCACAAAAAATGTCAAGTATTGTATTCATGACAGCTCTGCGCGGGGGTCAGGTCAGTGGGCCGAAACGGAACTAAAATTTTATGGAACAGAGTATAGATAGTAAAAAAAACTATAACCTAAAATCTTGGCGTGTTTGTCAAAAAAATTAATCTGGCACACATATAGGGGGGCACACATATAGGGGGGTTCCTGGGCCTCAGTCAAACTGCCTCAAATTATGATACTTTGTTATACATATATATATATTCGGCAACATCGTAATGAATGTCTGAAAAATCTGTCGAATTCGAAGTGAAAAACGCGAGTTTTAAATAGTTTTAAAAATCAAAATTGGATAACAATTGAAAGTTTGTTGGGATATAATAAAGGTAGGATAATAAATTACCTTTAAGCTCTATTGTAACCAAAGTAGAAAACTATTTGTTTACGTTTTTTATCACCAAACGAAATCTTATCAGCACAGAAATTTTAAACAAAACTGGGACAGTGTTGCCGAGGCTATTAATTTTTCATACTAAAATTTTGGATTAAATTGTGATTATGGCTGATTTTAGCAACTCGCAAAAACAATTTATAGAGGCTATTTTTGAGAAATTAAACGATAATTTAAACCAAAGATCAGATAATATCGAAAAGCAAGTATCAAACTTAAAACAGGAAATAAATAAAGTTGTTCAAAAATACGACACAAAAATTCAAGAATTAGAAAATAGAAACAATATCCTTCAAGACAACTATATTAAATTACAAAGAAAAACAAGGAAAAATAATATTGTGATATTTGGAGTGGAAAACATAGGGCAAAACCTTACCGAATGCGCAATTGACCTGTTTAAAAAACGTCTTGAAATAGATATTAAGGAATCTGACATAAACGATATATACAGGTTAGGAAAGAAATTAAATAATACACAAAATACGCCTATTCTAGTTGAGTTTATATCATACCAAAAGAAAACGTTAATCCAAAAAAATTGTTTTAAACTAAAAGGTTCAAAAATCACGATTAGCCAGGATTTATGCCCTGAAGATCAGCATATAACAAAACAACTCCTAAAACACAAAAAAGAGGCTACAACAAAAGGACTTCAAGCAACCATAAAGGGCAATAAATTGAAAATTGGACAAGATTTGTATTCACTTGAAGATCTAGAAAAAGATCAAACTACCCCAGAAAAATTAGCTAGTACTAGTGCTCCAGCAACGCCAAACCCAAATCTTAGACAAAAAAGGTTACTTGAAGAGCTTAATATATCAGGAGAAGAAGAAGAAGAAGAACTGAAAGAAAGAGAAATTATTCAACCCGATAGCAAAAAAGCCAAGCAATCAGCCGAAAATAGGAGAACAACCAGACTGCAAAGTCAAAAATAGAGATTTTCGTTGACTATATTTTGGATTCTTTAGATTTTTAAGATTTAGTTAAGTTCTTTTTTAGATTTTTTAGATTTTTCTTATTTTAGATTTTTTAGTCCTATTTTTAAATTTTAAATTATATAAGAAAAAACATTTTAAATAATTGCTATAAAGATTCTTTTTAAATGGATCCTTTTATTAGGGATTTTTTTATAAATAGTATTAAAACAGAAGTACTACAAAATGCTGTGCAGTGCAATGAAGTGTTTGAAATAAATTCATGTACCACGAATTTTAGACTATTACACTTAAACATAAGAAGCGTTACAAAAAATATTACGGAACTCGAAACTTTTTTAGACCAATTCACAAATAGTTTTGATTGTATAGTGTTGACTGAAACAAGACAAGTCACTATAGATTGCATTAGACTTGAGGGTTATAATGCGATTTACAGTGAAGGCCAATATAACCAAAACGACGGTGTCATAATGTTTATCAAAAATACTATAGGTTACGATTATAAGATAGATAAAATAAATGAGTGCAAAATTTTAAACACTGTGATATCGTTTAACAATAAACTAATTAACATAATGGGAATTTATAGGCTGCATGGGGTAAATTTAACCGATTTTTTAAGCGACCTTGATGTCTATCTGAATAATAATACCTCAAATTGTGATATATCTATATTTACTGGTGATATTAATATTAACATACTCGAACCAGCAAATTTAACCGGTCCACCAGCTGAATATTTAAATATTATGAGTGAACATAATTATGAATCTTACATAAATGATATAACAAGAAGAAAGGGAAGAAACGAGGGCACGTGCATCGATCATATTTTTATTAAAGCACCAAATAACATAAGGGACCAAGTAATGCCAGTTATTGTAAATACAAACATAACAGATCACTATCCAGTAGCGGTGCAGGTAGTTTTAAATAATGAAATAAAAAACAACGAAATTAAAAATAAATTTATTAAACAGATTAATTACAAAACTCTCAATAGTGATTTGCGTAATATAAATTGGGATGAGGTCCTCGCACATGACGTTGAAACTGCAACAGAAAAATTCATTAATATTATAAAAAAAAAAGTTGAATCAAACACAATCTATAAAAAAATTAAAAAAAATATTAGGAAAAGGAAGCCGTGGGTTACTAACGAAATTATAAACGAAATAAATTACAGAGACAATCTCCTTAAGCAGTCTTACAGTACTAATAATATTGAAATAAGGCAACAGTATAATTCTTTTAGAAATAGACTAAATCAAAAAATAAATAAGGCAAAAAACGACTTTTATAAAAATAAAATTGAAACTAGTCAAAACAATAAAGATATGTGGAAGACTATAAATGAATTAAGAAAGTCAAAAACAGCAAAAAGTGAAATAAGGGAAATACGGGTGGAAAATAGGATAATTACTAACACAAAAAAAATGTGTAATATATTTAACAAACACTACACAGAAATGGGGGACAAGTTAGCAAAAAAAATCAAAAAAGTTAAAAATTATAAAGAAAAAAAATTAAAGATCTCAAATACTATGTTTCTAATGCCCACAAGCCCAGGAGAAATAAAAACCATCATTAAAAATTTAAAAAACAAAAAATCCACGGGCATTGACGGGATTACAGCTGCTACAATAAAAAATATTGTCAGTACTATTGCTCACCCATTATCAAGGTTAATCAATAAGATTTTTATTTCAGGAATTTGCCCCACAGCCTTTAAAACTTCCGTAGTTATTCCAATTTTTAAGAAAGGAGATAAATTAGATCCAATAAACTACAGACCTATATCACTTATAACAAATTTTACCAAAATCTTCGAAATGTTAATAAAAAGCCGTGTCGAAAGCTTCATAAAAAAACATAATATAATCTCGAATAAACAGTACGGATTTCAAAAGGGTATATCGACGCAACACGCAATCACTAGTCTAGTAAATGAAATTTATGAAGCTTTAGATAAAGGAATTCCATCACTGTGTATTTTCCTTGATTTGGCCAAAGCTTTCGACACGGTTAGCCATAAAAAACTATTAGAAATTTTGTCGGATCTCGGTATTCGAGGTACTTTGTTAAAGCTATTCTCTAGCTATCTTGAAAACAGACAACAATATGTTAGAATTGGGCAAAACATGAGTGATTCACTTTCCCCCAAATTCGGGGTACCACAGGGCACGATTCTGGGACCACTCTTGTTTATTCTATATATTAACAACCTTTTTGGGATAAATAGCAAAGGAATACTTATAAGTTTTGCAGATGATACCACTATTTTTTATAAAGCGTCAAGTTGGCAAGTGTTAAAAACGTTGGTAGAAAGAGATTTTATTTTAATAAAAGATTGGTTTGACCATAATATTTTAACTTTAAATATTGAAAAAACTATGTTTATGCCTTTTGCATCATATGTTAATGGTCTACCCACCTTTAATAGTTTGACTTTTCATACAGATGGTGGCAGATTCTGTATAGAAAGAGCAACTTCCACAAAATTTCTTGGGATTTTTAAAAAACGTATTAAATTTAAAACAATTGCATAGGGTATATAATGCTCTGATTGACTCCCATTTACGATACGGAATCCTAGGGTGGGGCGGTGTCTATAACAATTTTCTACAGGATTTGGAGGTAACACAAAAAAGAATTTTAAAAATAATGTATAACAAAAATAATACCTACCCATCTGATGAACTGTTTAAAATCTCAGGTAAACTAGACTGTAGACAACTATTCTTCTTGGCACTAGCTACAAACGCGTATATGGAAAAAAAAGAAATTAGAACTATGCCAACTAGAAGCTTGAATATACTCCCGGTTCCAAAGGTTTATAAAACTCACGGTCAGCGTAGTTGTAGGTATTTAGGCCCAAAAATCTATAATACACTCCCAAACAATTTAAAAGAAGCCAGATCAATGTACGTATTCAAAAGGTTATGCAAAAAATATATCCTAGAACAGCCTAGAATATATATCGAAAAAAAAATTGATATAAAAAATAATTAGTCTTAAGTATTTTTCTGGTTTGCTTAATTTATTTATCTTTATATTGGTGTGATTGTTATTTTATTGTTCATTTATAATTTGTTTATTTTTATTTTTTGTTTTATCTTGTTTGTTTGTTTGCCTTTTGCCGTTTGTTTTTTTTATCTATTCTACATATTTATATATTTTATCTTTTTTTTAACCATTTTATGTTATTTTATTTATTTGATCTATTTTACCTATTTTATCTATTTTACCTATTTTATCTATTTTATTTATTTTATCTATTTTATCTATTTTATCTATTTTGTCTATTTTATCTATTTTATCTATTTTATTTATTTTGTCTAATTTGTCTATTTTATTTATTTTGTCTAATTTGTCTATTTTATCTATTTTACCTGGTTTTGTATTTAATTTTTATCTTTTTTTACCTATTTTTTTTTATCTATTCTACCTATTTTATTTATTTTGTCTAATTTGTCTATTTTATTTATTTTACCTGTTTTATCTTTTCTATATATTTTATCTTTTTATCTATTTTATTAATTTTATTACTTCTGTCATTTTATCTATTTTATCTACTTTGTTTATTTATCTGTTTTATTTGTTTTGTACATTTGGTTTGTTTAATTTATTTAATTTATTCAAATTATTTTATTTAGTTAATATTTATTAAATTTATTTTAATGTTTTGTTTTATTTATCTTGTTTGTTTACCTTATTAGCCTATCGCAAATTGTAGATATGCCTTAAGGAAACATCATGATATCAGTCGATCTATATAATCTGAAGGAAAAAAAAAAGAAAAAAAAAAGATAATTAGTACTATTTTTTGTAACGTTCCTTTTCCTTTTCTAGTTCTGTTTTTATAACATTAACTTTATAGCAATTATCATTATTATTACTACTATTAATACTATAGTTTTAAGTTATATAATTAATACATTTGTTATTTATTTATTTTTGTTGTTGTAATAAGCACGTTCAAATGTGTAAACATTTTAGTGCAAATAGCATATTTATTGCATTTGTAAAATTGTTAATTTTTTTTTGTTTTTTGAGCAATAAATATTATTATTATTATTATTATTATTATTTTTGCTTGATTATGTTGAAACATGGTTTGGTACATCGACAAATATTTTATAATTATTATTAGATTTTCTTGATATATTTTTCCAAAAATACGTCTGAGGCTTGACAAATCTGTCATCATATTTTCATAGGTAAAATGTGTCATTTAGGTTGCATAGGAACAACTTTTAATAAATATTTCTATTATAAAGGGTTCACTAATGAATTACGCTACACAAAAAGATAAATACTGAGAAGCGATTTAGATTTTTTAACACCTTCGCTGCTGAAAATTGATGCTGTATCGATCCAAGTACTGGTGCACTTATATATTTAAAAGATAACAACCTTTTACCCAATAAACAATTGTCCGGCGGCCGACGAGCGGTAAAGTGATGGCAAATTATCATCACTTTTTGACGGTTAATGGTTTGTATGGTAAAATTAAATGAAGGGTACAAGGGAATAATGATCAAAGTTGCATTTCCGGGAGGAAAAACACACACAGTTAACTTTTCCGTATATGAAAAATCTATAGATTTTGAACCTTGTAGTTTTTTAATATCTTTAATTTGAGAGAAAATGATTTAAATATTCTAGATTCACAAATATATGTTGTAATAGAAAAACTGTGTTCATAACTAGTTTTATTGGTCTTCTTCAAGTCCAATATTATTGCACTTTTTCCATTAGTTTCTTGATCTGTCTGGTAATCCTTTTATGTAGTATTCTCAAAAATGATATCTCTCATATTACTATGATTTGAGTATATCTATAGATTATATTATTATAATAATAATTATTTAAAACTATTTAGTTCCATAAGTAACTCCTTTTATTAATATGAGCTGGTCTCCCTAAAACTTAACTATATTATTATTAATTTCTTGTTGTTCTTGTTCTATAAATGTATGTTATATTATTTTCTTGTTTTATTAGAACAAAAAATAATTAAGAATAGAGGAAACCTAATTTCGGATACCATTTACAATGTATTCAATATTTAATACTCGGTATTACTTTTTGATATTTTTTTGATATAATCAGATACAACTTATTATAGCGAACCAGGATTTATTATAAAAGCAATTTTATTACAGTTTATTTTTTCCAAAAAACACGGTTAAAAAAAATCAGCGCATTTTTGTGCATTTGAAAAAGGGCTCCTAATTTCGGACATATCCGAAAAAATTTTTTCAAGAGTAGATCTGGATCCCATTGATTATGTTTCTTGTTATTCCTTCACATTTAAGACGTAATTTAATCATTAAGCGATTTTCTACGAAATACTATAGGAACTATAATTTTAGATTCCCAATTTCGAATATCTTAGTATCTTAGGTAATTTTTGTTTTTTCAAAATTGTTTATCTTAGTTTGTTGTATCATTATAAAAATAATAATTAATGGTTGGTTATCCTGAATAATAATTACCTTGCGGATATCCGAAATTGGGAATCAAATGCACAAAAATGGTCTATCCGAAATTAGGCAACTTTCTGCTTTTTAGATTAGAAATTTGTAGAATGTTTACGTTTTCAAATTGCTTAATTATGAATAGTGGATCAACTTAACTAACATCATAACTTACCCAAGACAGAATCACGAACTTTTATAACGATTATTTATAAAATAAACAAGCATAATAATGCAACTGAGCACAAAACTGCCATTTGCAATATAAACGATTTGTGCTGCCATTTAAAGGGGAGAAGCTCTACTGTTATCATATTACAGGACGGATTTAGTTTGACTTTTGGCTTCACATAGAAGTAGGTTTCTGTTTACCTTTGCATACAGTATCTTAAATACACTACTATCCGAAATTTGGAAACCATCCTAAATTAGGCGCATTTCCTCTAAAGTATTTTTTTTTTTTGCCAACGTTTCGGTCTTTATTGTAAGGCCATCTTCAGGGCTTGTTAAATAAATATTGTAAAGTTATATAAAAAATATTGAGTAAAAAATATAAATTGATGACATTGAAAGAAAAAATAATTTGAAATTGAAAGATGTCAAAGAAAAAAAAAAGGTAACAGGTAAAAAATAGTCTTACCAAAAATCATTTGCATCTAATAGATATATTAATTTTCATTCGACTCAAAGCATGTCCCATAAAATAAATACTATTAAAATTTTAAAAAATCGAGCAATAAAACTAAGCCATCCCACATTTCATAAAGACAATTTACAAAAAATTAAATTTATCCTTTTAAAAAACAACTATCCCCTAAATTTAATAAATTCTATTCTAAATAATAATAACGACAACAATAATATAAACAGAAATAGCATTATTCAAAATCAACCAATCAAATACTTTAAAATACCTTTTATTCCAAACTTAACCCCAAAAATCATTAATATTTTAAAAAAAGATGGTAATAGAATTGTTACCTATAACAATTCTAAACTTAATTTATTACACACTAAATTAAAAGACAAAACACCAAAAGAATTAAAATCTAACCTCATTTATCAAATAGATTGTAAACATTGTAGCGGGATTTATGTTGGACAAACATCTCAATTATTAAAAACACGTGTATCCCAACATAAGTCGTGCTGCAAAAATATAACATACATTGATAAAACTGCACTTTCACGACACCACTTTAATAACGGACACCTTTTCGACTTTGAAAATATTAAAATTCTAGATAGTGAAACAACCCCCAAAAACGCAACCTTTTAGAAATGATACACATAAAAACTTCAAAAAATACAATTAACTTTAGAACTGACACTCAAAATCTCAATCATGTATATAATAACATTATCTAACACTTCACACAACCATACACTTCCAAACGCACCCAACCTTACATCAATTAAAATCCAATACATACATCCACTAATAGTGAGTCACTATGATACACTATACCATACACTACATTACTAACTTTAACTATATCTTAATGTCATTTGTAATTATCATTGACATTGGCAGTGACAATACGTCTATGCCAGTGTGGATGCTAAATGTTAAGACTATTTTTTACCTGTTACCTTTTTTTTTTCTTTGACATCTTTCAATTTCAAATTATTTTTTCCTTCAATGTCATCAATTTATATTTTTTACTCAATATTTTTTATATAACTTTACAATATTTATTTAATAAGCCCTGAAGATGGCCTTACAATAAAGATCGAAACGTTAGCAAAAAAAAAAAAAATACTTTATTCTTAATTATTTTCTGTTCTAATAAAACAAGAAAAAAATATAACATATATTATTATTATTATGTTTTATTTATTTATTTGTAATATACTATAAAGTCATGGAGAGACCCAAATAAGCTTAATTGCTTGTGCTAGGAGCTCTCTATTAATGTTGACAAAAAAAATCCATTCTTTCAGCTTATAACTAAAAAAACGTTTTTTTTTTACTTAACAACTCTAAATACAGTGTACTAAATTAATTTAATTTAACTATACAAACCTTATAATTACCAGTTTTTAAATAACTATAGAAAGATATTTTTTCTTATAATTTATAAGTTATAAATTGTAATTTAATTGGCAGACTAACATCTCTACTCTAAACTTTTCTACTCCCTAACATCCCTACTCCATAACATCCCTACTCCACAACAACTCTACTCCGTAACATCTCTACTCCATAACATCTCTACTTCGTAACAACTCTACTCCACAGTATAGACACTCGATTAGCCACTTGTCTTAACTCAAAAGAATATTTGTCATGCTAAGTCACTGTCAAAAATGAATTCAGTTTATTAATTACTTACATATTAGTGCATGTTAAGAGTACGCGGTCATTGTTGCTTTTAGAATAATTCATTTATGATTGTTCTAGATTTATATTTAAAGATAAACGTTTTCTCGGAAAAAAATAAAATAATTTAGAAGAAGAAGATTCTTTGTTCTTTGAACTGCTCATTTATTATTAAGTGGCTAATAAAGTGCATATAGTGTGGAGTAGAGTTGTTACGGAGTAGAGATGTTATGAAGTAGAGATGTTACGGAGTAGAGTTTTTGTGGAGTAGGGATGTTATGGAGTAGGGATGTTAGGGAGTAGAGAAATTTAGAGTAGAGATGTTAGTCTGCCATTTAATTTATTTCTGACAAAAATGTCAAAAATTCTATGTAACCTCAATTTTTTCAAAAAAGGGGAAATATTATAATTTTATTAAGAAAACAACAAGTAAGGGACAATACTTTTACTTTAAAGTGAAAAACGTTTTGGTGTAAAAATGATTATTTTAAATTAATATTATTCAGAAGTAAAACGTTTTTACTTTTAATATTTTAAAAGGCAATTTTTTTTAAATTAAAATAATTTCTTATTGATTTTACAAGATAGGATTTTTCTGAGTGTAAGGTTTGGACTTCTGGTGTTTTAAATTCATTGTCCATTACAATATTATTTTGACATTAAACAAATCTAAATAATTTTTGAAACGCAAGAAGAAACTGGTAGAAAAAGTAAGATAAGTCCTAAACATGAAAGCATCAATCTACAAATATTTTGTTAAATTGAAGCAGTGGTCAATAAAAGTTTCATAGTAAACTACGTGTTAGATTTTTTTTGGCAAGTTAAAGTAATAATGGTGGATAATTTTATTTAAAAAATGTAATTTTAGGTATGACCTACTTAGGTAATGTAAAACTTTATTTTAATAGCACATTATGAATAGAATACAGTTAACATTAAAAATGACTTTTATTGATATTTTTTATTACCTATTCTGCTTTTAATAGTGTTTGAAAGAGTCTAGCAGACTAACCATATGAAAACTGCCCCCGCTTTAATTTAACTTTTTGTACCGGTTACGTAACACCCTTGATCTGAAAGACAACTCACCCAAATTTCAGACCCCTACCCCCTCCCCTAAGGGTAATAATAGCATAAATCAAAAAAACTTTAAAGTCGATTTTCTCGGTAACTATTTCAGATATTTCAAAGATTAAAAAATCAAATTACAGCTACTCATTAGCACTACAAAATATATTTTTTTTAGAATTTTTGGTTATATAATAGGGGTCGAAAAAAATATTTTAAGTTTTTGGGGGTAGGTTTCAATACCACCCCTTTGAGTGACACCCACCAAAAAAATCTGGGGAAACACTTATTTACCCACCTCTAAAGTTTAAAAGTTTGAAAGCTGTCAAATGGCCGGAAGGCAGCTAAAAAACATAAAAACTAGTGGCGTGCACCACACGGAAAGAAATTAGTGGGCTCTGCGCTATACATTATAAGATATTTGGTAACAGTGGCAAATTATAGTGATTTAAGCTATAGATTATAAGGGACACAATAACTAATAATGTTAAAAATAAATTGGAAACGATTATATATATTACAGACACGATTATATTTATTACAGGCACTATTATAAATTTACAGAAATTTTATTATATTATAAAAATTATTAGCACGGACAATAATTAAATCTATTTAAGCTATAAATGCCATACTATTTGTTATATTTTATTATTCACTAAACAATTAAAGTATTTCATATAAATTTTTACACTGACTGCCATAATTGTAAGAGAAAGCCTTGTATTTATATAATAAGCGATTATAATTTGCTTGGTATGTGTGTTATAGCGCTCCTAGCTATAATTTTTTTTTCCGTGCAGTTTTTAAAAATAATAAATGTCATTTTGAATAGTATAGTATGTAGAAGATAATTTTACATTAAACCAGTAAGGGGCTATTTAAGTCACATGACGTATATTTTTAGTAAAAAACTTTTATTTGAAATAAAATAAACCATTTTGGGTAATTCCATGGTAACTTAAGTTACAGCCGCAGAAAAAAAAGACACTTACTTTTAAATATTTTATTATATTATTTTTATACAAAGAGCCTTTAAAAAAGCCTTTAAAAATAATAATTAACAAACAATCTTTAATAATAATATAATAAAATATCTAAAAGAAATTGTAATTTATATTGTGGATGCAATAACGAATTAGTATCATAAAAGTTTGTGTGCACCGCATGTATTAATAGATGTGTATGCCCCCGTGGGACGTACAAACAAAGATCGTCGCCCTCAGGGCATAAACATCTACTTAATACCCTTGGTACATAAATAACTATTTTTTTAGATTTTCTTTTGAAATTTTCATTTATAGTTATCATTAAAAATTAGTCTAAAAGTATAATTTACATTTTTCTATTAATAACTATTAAACAAAAATTGTTTGATTTTTTAAAGAAATGTTGACAAAAATACCCATTTTCAAAAAAATTTTAACACCCTCAATTTTTTTTTGAATAAATAAAAAAATCTATAGTAGAATAGAGAATTTTACAAGCTTTAAAATGATTTATCACCCAAAATCTTTTCCATTTAAAAAAATATTCCCTCCATTGTGTTCGCTAAACATATTACATATACACTATTTTGTGCTTCCATTGAGCTCTTATAACTTTTGTTTAAAACTTTTTTTGATATATTAAAATATTAAAGATTGTCATGATAAATGGAACACTCTGTATAATGGAATGCGTAGCATTACAGATCTTCACGGCTTATTATGGGAGATTTAGCTCAGCGGTCAATGGCATCGATATAGCCTGACACTGATCTTGTAACAGAGTGGTCACCCTGTATATATTGAGTATTTATATTTTTATTTTAATGGTTATTGAACGTGACATAGCATTGTTCTTGCTGTTTGTTTTTACAGATGCTAATATTATTAGTATTTGGGAAGCTTGCATTTTGTGTGATTGAGGAGTTTACATAAAAAGGGTGTACATTTTTATTAGACTAATTAATTGGTTTATTCGGTTTTCTTAATTAATAAATATGGGAATATCTTTAATGATGTTGTTTTAGATACTGGCAATAGTTAGGGATTGTTTGTAAAAATGGTTTTTTCTACTTCGAAGCAATGTCATGAAAATCAATATCAATCAATAAGTAGAAGTAGTTTTTTTAATCATTTCTCTTAATTAAATTTAAATTCATTTTCAGTGATTTAAAGTAATTTTTCAATTAATATTATTTTTATAATAATATAACTTTTTGGCAGAAAACTCCTCAGATATTTTCGTTAATAGTTTTATGACTGGTATATCGGCATCTCTGAGAAGGGAAATCTTTGCCTGTTTTTAGTTATGGTCAAAAATGGGATTTCGGAAATATGTAGTAGTCTAGTTAAGTTGGGTTTTAGGGGAATTTTAGAATTAACGTAATATATGAAAATTTAAAGTAAAATTTAGAGTCGCGCGTATAGAAATATCTGAAGGGTAAAGATGCTATTTATTCATATTTTTTTTCATTTCAAATTAAAATATTTTGTTGTTTTTTATTTGTTTTTAACTTTTCATTTTTCTTTGAATTAAATTCTTTTCATTGTTGTTTAATCCTTTTGTTTTATTGGCAAGATATATTTTAATTAATTTAAAATATATTTGAAGTTTCTTTACCTTTCGCATATCTACAGTTTGTGTTATAAGAAGAAGTCTTCGCTGGAATAAGAAAGTCAGATAAGTATTAAGTAGTAATTAGATTCTTATATTAACATTTGTTATCATATGATATATGATATTGTGATAATATTATGTAATATTATTACTGGTGGCACGCTACCCAAATAGCAACTATACAGCTATTTGTATTTGATACGCCTCCAAATAATAGTGTGTGGTTCTAAATTAATGTCTTAGATAATTAATATTTTTGGCTTTAATTGGGACCAGCACCCTATTACAATATAATGATCGTGAGTTCAAACCTCACTGGCGCCGATTGCCTTTTTCAGTTAATTAATAATTGAAATTTGGCGAAGGCGTACTCCCTAGATATATTGGTTCGAAAGTCAATTAAAGCCGGTGGTTCCCTCTACTACTAGCCCACACAAGTCCTGGACTTAGGGGATGCTTAATTAAGTAGAATAGTACGAGGTTAAAAACAAACATAAAAATAAACAAATAAACATTTTCGGCTAACTACCAAACCACGCGAAACTTTCGCCCAATCGATTATTTGATTGTTGGTTTTAAATTGATATTTACATTATAAGTTTAAGTCAATGTTTGACTTCAACAAAAGACAAAATACCCCTGAGTTCAGAAGGCGTATATAAAATACCCTGCTCCTGTGGTACGGTTTACATAGGTGAAACTAAGAGAAAAATTTCTACAAGACTTCAAGAGCATGAGCGCAATATAAGAAAGAAACAAATTTCCTTATCGGCAGTAGCCGAACATGTACATGAAACAGGTCATAAAATCAACTTGTCTGAAACAAAACAAATATTAACAGAAAACAGAAAAATGCCAAGGAAGATACGGGAATCGATAGAAATCATCAAGCATCCTAACAATATCAATCGGGACACTGGTTACCACTTACCTGCAATATGGAAGTCTTTGATAGGAAAAACCTCGTCACGGGTGAATAACCACAACTCGTCATAAATAGTGACACAAGTTGATTCGAAACTTAGTTTCAGATTAATCCCTGAAGATGTCTCTAGTAGTAAGAGACGAAACGGTCTAAACCCGAAATTGAAAGTTCTTTATATCTTAATGGCCGTGAAAGCTTAAAATATAAACAAAAATTGTTTGATTTTTTAAAGAAATGTTGACAAAAATACCCATTTTCAAAAAAATTTTAACACCCTCAATTTTTTTTTGAATAAATAAAAAATCTATAGTAGAATAGAGAATTTTACAAGCTTTAAAATGATTTATCACCCAAAATCTTTTCCATTTAAAAAAATATTCCCTCCATTGTGTTCGCTAAACATATTACATATACACTATTTTGTGCTTCCATTGAACTTTTGTTTAAAACTTTTTTTGATATATTAAAATATTAAAGATTGTCATGATAAATGGAACACTCTGTATAATGGAATGCGTAGCATTACAGATCTTCACTGCTTATTATGGGAGATTTAGCTCAGCGGTCAATGGCATCGAAATAGCCTGACACTGATCTAATGATCGTGAGTTCAAACCTCACTGGCGCCGATTGCCTTTTTCAGTTAATTAATAATTGAAATTTGGCGAAGGCGTACTCCCTAGATATATTGGTTCGAAAGTCAATTAAAGCCGGTGGTTCCCTCTACTACTAGCCCACACAAGTCCTGGACTTAGGGGATGCTTAATTAAGTAGAATAGTACGAGGTTAAAAACAAACATAAAAAAAAACATTATAGTTTAATATAAAATTGTATTGAAATTAATTTATTTTTTATACCTACTATTATTAATACACAAATAAAATAAAATAAATTTTTTTCTAAAAGGATAATTCCTTGGTAATTCACGTTACATCTGCAGAAAAAATTACAATTTCTTTTAGATATTTTGTTATATTGTCATTAAAGATTGTTTTTTATTTATTATTTTTAAAGGCTTTTTTAAAGGCTCTTTGTATAAAAATAATATAATAAAATATTTAAAAGAAAATGTCTTTTTTTCTGCTGCTGTAAGGTGAGTTACCATGGAATTACCCAAAATAGTTTAATTTATTTCAAATAAAAGTAAATTTTTTACTAAAAATATACGTCATGTGACTTAAATAGCCCCTTACTGGTTTAATGTAAAATTATCTTCTACATACTATACTATTCAAAATGACATTTATTATTTTTAAAAACTGGTGCACGCCACTAGTTTTTATGTTTTTTAGCTGCCTTCCGGCCAGTTGACAGCTTTCGAACTTTTACACTTCAGAGGTGGGTAAATAAGTGTTTCCCCAGAATTTTTTGGTGGGTGTCACTCAAAGGGGTGGTATTGAAACCTACCCCCAAAAACTAAAAATATTTTTTTCGACCCCTATTATATAACTAAAAATTCTAAAAAAAATATATTTTGTAGTGCTAGTGAGTAGCTATAATTTGATTTTTTAATCTTTGAAATATCTGAAATAGTTACCGAGAAAATCGACTTTAAAGTTTTTTTAATTTATGCTATTATTGCCCTTAGGGGAGGGGGTAGTGGTCTGAAATTTGGGTGAGTTGTCTTTCAGATCAAGGGTGTTACGTAACCGGTACAAAAAGTTAAATTAAAGCGGGGGCAGTTTTCATATGGTTAGTCTGCTAGACTCTTTCAAACACTATTAAAAGCAGAATAGGTAATAAAAAATATCAATAAAAGTCATTTTTAATGTTTACCTTAACGGGACTTTTCGTTTCATAATTGGAAAAAAATAAAAATTTTATTTATTTTTTTTTTTTGCGAAAAGAACATTGTATTTATTGAAGTGATTTATTTTGTACATATTTATAAAACATATTAAGAATATAATTTTTTTGCATTTTTAGTACATCTTGACCCCAACTTCCTGGATCCAGGGGGTCTACTTAAAAAAAAATATCAGATTCCGTTTCATTGACCACAAAAACAAAACAATCCTGAGCTAGAACGTTTGGTAACACAGCTGTATGCCAAATTGTTAGTCTCTATCTTAAAGCTTTCATAAGTTATTGTGCTTTCAAGATTTCCCAGACAGACCGATTGACCGGCCGATCAACCAACCAAGCTCTAGATGAAGTATTATAAAATGCAAAAATAAGTAAAAAACAATAAAAGTTTCTTACGAATACAAAGCTTTCCCAAAATATTTAAAATGGGAAAGCAATAATATATTAAATATATTATTATCCTTTTTCAAGACATTACTGATATGTATATAAAACAGTAAGTAAATAACATACAAGTTTGCAACTCTAAAATAAATTAATTTTAACTACATACAACTATGTAATTCTTGCTGTATACTTAACACAAATCACTGACAAGACATTGATAAAACTTTGTATAGGCAAAATCTAACTTAAACCAAACCTAAAAGTATTAAAATCTTTAAAATTACAACAAAAAAAACGCATAGAACTTTTTAACTCCAAACGAAGTGTATTTTAACCTCATAGAACTATGTAATTCTTGCTATACAGTGCGTGCATTAAGTCTGGAATCACCCGATTAACTTTTTAGTTACAAGTAAAACACAAAAACCCTCGGATAGGTCGATTTTTATTTATAATTTTGCAAATTATGGTGTAATAAAAGTTATTAAAATTTGCACCCCCTTGCACCCTCACCCCTCAACTTTTTTTTTTTCAAATAGCAACCTACCCCTTGTGACACTTCGTTGGAAAGGTAATTTAATAAGCTTTCTAACGGTGTATAATAAAGCCTAATTTGGTAAAGGGCTAATGATAAAATGCACAATTTAGTTTATTATAAAGACATGTAAAGTATAACTTTAGTTCACTATAAATGTTCAAATTGATGTCCTTCAGCTCTTTGATAGTGGACAGTAAAAAAACGGGATTAAAATCGATTAAATAGTAAACATAAAATTGGTCAATAAAAAGAAAAAAAATTGCATTTTTCAACAGGGTATAAAATATTACAATAAGTTTAAAACAACCTTATTTAGATTCTCAGGAAGGTGCCAAGTAGGAAATAGGGCAACAATTACCATATTATGCGTAATATTTCACACAAACAATGTTTAAATGAAACATGCGTTTTTTCATAGACCCTTTAACAAATTAGGCTTTATCATACACTGTTGGAAAGCTTATTAAATTACCTTTCCAATGATGTATCACAAGGGGTAGGTTGCTATTTGAAAAAAAAAGTTGGGGGGTGAGGGTGCAAGGGGGTGCCAATTTTGATAACTTTTTTTAGACCAAAATTTGCAAAATTAAAAATATAAATCGACCTGTTCGAGGATTTTTGTATTTTACTTGTAACTAAAAAGTTATTCGGGTGATTCCAGACTTAATGCACGCACTGTATAAGTACTACAAATTATTGAAGATACATTGATAAAACGTTGTAAAAGCAAAATCTAAGTTAAACCAAATCTAAAAGTATTAAAATCTCAAAAATGACAAAAATATCGAATAAAACCTTGTAACTCTGACCTGACGATCTTCTTCTTCTTCTCTTTATTTTTGGCCTTTGCTTTTGTCAATTAGCCAGCTCGCTACTCTCTTTTGTTAATGTTTTTTTGCAGATGGTTTGTCTGGTTGCTACCATACCATCGCTTTCTTTCGGCCTGGTCTTCTGTAAGACTTCTTGTGGGACCTCCAAATTCTGTTTAAATGTGCGTAGGAATAAGTAAATTTCTTCTATCATAACCTCAAAGACATGTGGATAACCCTAATCCAGATTCAACCACTAAATTACATCACATATACATCGCTTTCTTTTGGCCTGGTCTTTTGTAAGACTTCTTCTTCTCTTCATTAATTATGACCCTTTGGTCATTTTTGGTCAGGTACAAGTCCAAACCTCAAAAACATGTGGATAACCTTAATCCAGATTCATCCACTAAATTACATCACATATACCAAAGAAAATATATATAAGAACTTTAGCTTCCGTGTTAAACGTAGGCAACACAGATTACAAAAAGGTTGCTGGCGCCATCTAGCACGTAAATTGCGGACTATTGTCGGTATAGTCGGTTTCTGTAAATACCCCTAGTGACATCTAGCGGAAATTTTAAGTAATAGAGATGTCGCCAATTTCAAATCCTTAATAAAATTGTTAATTAAAACACGTTGAAGGACAATGACGCCGTCGAGCGGTTTGCCTGCATTTTTGCAGACATACCGCTGGGCAGCGTCATTGTCCTTCAACGTGTTTTAATTATTACTTTGAATTCTCCATTCATAGTAATAAAAGAATAAAATAAAAATGCAAAACAAATATAAAACAATTTATTTCATTTAAAAAAAGTACATACAAGAATAATTCTTAATTACCTATACATAAAGAATAATTTTTTATCAAATCAATGAAAATATTTTACTGGACGAAATCCGAAAATTGTTTTTTTATCACCCTCAGCTTTTACAACATAAAAATAATTATATTATTATTATTATACACCGTTTTATAAGAGAATATATTCTCGTATACGAATCGCACGTCACAGTGCGTAAACTAAATATCACTCTGTATGGATATTGGCAGGGGCGGATTTATTTCATTTTAAGGGGAGAAGGGGCATCCATAAGAAAAAAAATTGCGCATTCACCAAAAATATAACTTTGAAATTTTCTATGCTAATATATCTCGCTGGGGGGGGGGAGGGGGGGGCATGGGACTATAAAATTTAAAAAATAGAGTTTTTACCCACATGAGTTAAAACTAAAACTGGGGTACATACTCGTAATACTAATTGAATAATCGCCACTGACTGTTTCCAAAAACACTAAAAACGCATGAAAGCATAATTAATATTTTATTTAATTGTTTTGTATATCAATTACTCACTTTTAAAAGCTTTGCTGACATAAACTTTCGACCCTCCTTAAGAGTGTGGCTCGTTGTTTAATAGCCACTGATTGGTTTCAAAAACACTAAAAACATGAATGGATCATTAATATTTAGTTTTATTTGTTACGTATGTATATTACTTACTTTTAAAAGCTTCACGGAAAGAAACATTCGACCCTCTTCAAAAGTGTAACCAATTGGTTAATCGCCACTGATTGGTTTCAAAAACACTAAAAACACATGAAAGCATAATTATTATTTAGTTTTAATTGTTGTGTACGTATATTTATTCAAATAATTACCTTTTTCAAAGTTATTAAAATTTTTCGTCGCACACCAATCCAAGATTTAGATTTTTTGAGGTTAGAAACACGGAAACCCCCGCTTTATATATATTTTTTTTACAACAAAGTAAGTCTAATACTTTCAATGGGATTTTGGTTTAAATATGGTCAATATGCAATATAGAATCATTCTTAATAATATTATCTTAAAATATTTACTATTTTTTAATTTATTATTATTTTTAATACGATGCCATCTATCAGGATAAATGTAAAGCTTTACATGAAAAGATAAAAGAAACCTATCTGTTAAAAATTACAAAAAATAACGCTAGCGACATCTAGCACGTAAATTGCGATGCTATGGCGGCCATTTTTAGCTGTGTTGCAAGGTCACCTACTTAAGGCTGCCCCCCCCTGACATATACTAGCATTCCATTGTAGAATCAAAATCAATAGTTGTACCGATTGTAGATTTAATAATATTTTCTTAACAAACACATTTTTACATAAATTACTTGATACATTTGGCGCGAAAAACATACGCCATTTTTAAATGTCACCTTAGATGTATAACACTACCACCTTCGCGTCGCCCACGCGAGCGAATGGACCTGACGATATGTCGACACTAAAAATTCTTAACAATTTTCATTTAATCAAAATTTCATTTCATAAATTCTCATTTCTTTAAAAAATTAAGTATCACATATTTAAAGGCACTTTTTAAAGACTGTTCTTACCCCTTGGCCACAGAATTATTATTATATAACTATGAAAATAGCTTAATCTGAATGTATTAAATGAAATGTATATGACTCGGCAACTTAACACGTTAACTGCCATGTCATTCATATATGAAAGCCAGTATTGTTTCCCTGTGGGCCACGGCATTCATATATGGATGACGGACTTTTTACTCTCGGCGGTCGCGGCATTCATATCTGCACGCCGCTAAAGGCGAATAACTATGTAGTATTATTGGTGTGGCCTATGGGGAACATAGTACTATGCTTGGTTGGGCCAGACACGGAAAGATGCTGGTTTTACAATGCCAAAAAAAAATTGTAAATTTATCGTAAATAAATAGAAGAACGTCTAATGGGAAATTTAATGAGGCTATTAAGTCATATGGCACAGTTTGACGACTTGGCCCCCTGGGTGATTTTACAAAATACCCCTTGGCACTCAACGTGTTAAAAATATATTTTTTGGTAGCTCATTGCCATAGCTTTTTGAACTTCTAGCACCCAAAGGAACCGGATTCGGAGTCTAGCAATTTAAAAATAGCTTAATTTAAATATACTTTAAGACATATTTAAAATATAGCCGGGAGCAAATAATGAAATAAAAATAGTCACCAGCTCTCCGTCTAATGTAAAAATGTATATCTACGGAGTTTTTGTCTGAAACTAGATGGAACGTTGCAAGCACCCTGTCAAAACATCGGCACTATTGTACACTAGAGCCATCTAGTTTGCAAATTTCAAACTAGGTGTTTTGTTTGATTTTAAATTCTGTATCTTTAAAACATTATATTCTAGCAAAAAACTGTATATAACATTTTTTATAGGGCTTAAAAAGAGCTTTTATTTAAAATATAATTTTTTGAAATCGGGTTATAAATATGTGAGATATGCTAAAAAAACATTTTACTGCTTTAAACGCCAATATCTCGAAAACAATGCGTTTTAGGAAAACGTTGTTTATAACATTTTTTGACCAATTTAAAATTATCTTTTATATAAGTGCTAAATTAACCAAATACAATAATAATTGCCTTAATTGTAAACAAAAAAACGCTAAAAATAGGAGTTTTACCCTATTTTTACCCCCTCCCCTAATCGTTTACCCCCAAAATCTAATCAGCTCTTCGGAATACGATAAGAAACAATATGCAAAAACCGCAAGTCGATATCTCATGTAGAAAGAGAGTTTACACCCAGACAGAGAGACAGACAGACAGACAGACGCAAAATTTTTTTTTTACTGATTTCGACTCAGAATGGTCTAAAACGTCGAGAAATGTAAAAAAAACGTGGTCAAAGATTTTGACTTTTCGGCGAAGATTTCAATACATCGGCACTCTTAGTAGCACTAAGTGCCGATGTAATAAATGAAATGAATTAAAGTTTTGATAAGGAGGCGCTTGTAAACGTTGTAACAAATTATATTTTATAAATTTTTTGCAGGAACTTTTTAGGTTTATATAAAAATTTCTGCGAAAATACGTTTGGGTTTTAATATGTGCCATAAATATTAAAAAAGCCAACCTACAGGACAGGACAGGATCAAACATCTATTACTACATTATTTGCTCCCTGCTATATTTTATGTATGTCTTAAAGTACATTTAAATTAAGCTATTTTCAAATTGACTCCGGATCCGGTTCCTTTGGGTGCTAGAAGCTCCAAAAGCTATGGCAATAAGCTACCAAAAAATCTATTTTTAACACGTTGAGTGCCAAGGGGTATTTTGTAAAATCACCCAGGGGGCCAAGTCGTCAAACTGTGCCATATGACTTAATAGCCTCATTAAATTTCCCATTAGACGTTTTTCTATTTATTTACGATAAATTTACAATTTTTTTTTGGCATTGTAAAACCAGCATCTTTCCGTGTCGGGCCCAACCAAGCATAGTACTATGTTTCCCATAGGCCACACCAATAATACTACATAGTTATCGCCTTTAGCGGCGTTCAGATATGAATGCCGCGACCGCCGAGAGTAAACAGTCCGTCATCCATATATGAATGCCGCACATAGGAGTATTTGACGATTTTAGCTGGCCAAAATTATTTATGTCTTTTTATTGGCGGAAAACCTTACCATATGGCAAGAAATTGTAAAATATATGCATTTTGTACAAACCCAAGCCAATGGCGTTCAATATTGGGGAAAGATGGGTACTTTAAGGATTACATTTTTTTCATTCAATAGGAGTTGAGGAAATAAAAATTATATTATTTTTCAAACTTTATTATGGTAAATAACATATATATATTTTGATATTTAATTAAATTCTACTTCGTCATTGTCAGAATATTCTTCATTTTCACTGTTTCCAGTGTCGGAATCTTGGACTTCTCCAGGAAGCAGCATTTCCACAGCTTCTTTTGAAAAAGGCTTTGTAAGTTTGTGTTTCTTTTTCCCATGGCTGGACAACAGAGGATCGGATGTTAACAATAACCTATTGATGATATCTTGGTTACAATCTTTTCTAGAAAATTTTCTAGCATAGCTAAGTCTGTACTCCCGGAAATGTTTGTTTCTGGCTTCGGCAGCCTCTTCTGACAATTGTCCAATTGGCAAAAGCGCATTCTCTACTATATCAGGACCGTGTACTAAAACTTTATGCAGAGTTGGAGTCATTGGACACCAGGGGTATAGTTCAACATAAAGTTTTGCCGTATCCAAAGTATACTGTCTGAACTTTTCTACATCAATCTTGTGGCCACTGGAAATTACTTGTAGGATAATTTTTATTCTAGCAATCAAACTTACGTCAACTCCAGTGATAGCTGCAGATGTTTCCGGGTCGTTGAAGAATCTCCTGCTTGTGTTGCCGTTATTGGTGTTCCCAAATCCAGCCTTAGGTATGTCGACAAGAATGCCCATTTCGCTCTTGAATTCATCTTGAATTTTCTTCTTTCTATCTGAGATGAGTCTCTTCTCATCTTCATTTAGCTTTTTCTGCCATTTTTTCAAAGGCAATTTATATGATAGGTGAAGGAGACTTTCAAAACACCGTATTCTAGCATGCAGAATTGACAGTCCAAATTTGTAGGTGCTTTGCTTGTCAACACATTCTCTGTCCAAATCATTAAATTGCTTCGATGTTGCTCCACAAATATAACATCGCATTGTCGATGTAGTGGTGGTTGCTGCGTTACAGACTTTTCCATCCACCATGGTTAACATCATTACATGTTCTACTGCTATATCTTGAAGTTTAGTTGGTTTTAGATCTGCAATTTTGTTTTCCATGTAAGCAATTTCTTCAGCTATTACATCAGCAGTTTCTTTTATAAACCTAATTCGAATTGGCCTGCAAAACCTTGGAGATGATGGTGTAGAGTTTTGCCAGATAACCTTTTTATTTACTCCACAAGTTAGCTGTAGTGGAACCATTGAGCATTGAAATATACTGGCATCAGAATGAGTGTCATCCTCAAACTTTTGATTAAACTGTGTCTGCTGGGAGCCATCACAACCCCATTTCGTATATAGTTTCATATTTTTACGCTCACTTTCCGTTAAAGTCTTGATAACTTCTTCTAAAAACAATAGCAATCTTTCGGCAGTATGGTTTAACAGACTTTGTAAGTCTACTTCAGCTAAACTTTCTGTGACTGTGAACGAATCAGAATCAGGATAGCATGTTTTTTTTTCTTTAGCCAAAATACTGTAGCAGGGCCATTTCTTCTTATCGCTTGTACGAACGATTTCATATTGAGATTTTGTTAGACCTGCGTCAGCAAATATTGAAAGAGCCTGTAACGGTGTCAATGATTTTTTTGTAGGTTCAAGGCTGCTGCGGTAGGCTTTTTTATACTTTCCCGCTCTTTTAGGAGATGATTGAAGATCTTTCAGGACGGTTGCAGCACTTCTTTTGCCACTTGTTGTTAAACAAGTTTCAGCTGCAAAAACAATAGCTTCTGGTTCCACATCTTTCCTGAGCTGTTCTGTTTTTCTCCTCTTTGATCGTTCACTTGAATCGACAAAACTTTTTCTTGGTCGTCCTGCTGATGATGGAGTGGATAGGGTGGCCGGTATCGGTATTTGGAAACTCCCTTGCAGCCAAGTGCCGTGCTTCTTAATAAATTTTTCATGAGTTCTTGATGAAGACGACCACATATTTCTAAGAGCAGCTTTCAACCTCGACATTTGACGCTTGTATACTTGTTTCAGTTCTTCGGTGTATTGATTTCTTGATAACAAATGTTGATCGGCTAAGTCCATTTTTTCGTCGAAATTCGGAGCCTGCTGCTGCTGAATACTGTTGTAGAAGTCCAAACGAGAGATTGTTTGCATTCCTGATGACCCAGCTAGAAAAAAGAAATTTAGTTGAAAAATCCACCTTTGGACCTTGATGTATTTAGAACATGATTGGAATTTAGGTGGCAGTAATGGGCAGGTGAAATTAAGATTTTTAAATAGCTAGTGGTATAAGCTCACAGAAAAACTCAAAAAAATAACTGGGTCTCAATAGGCACTGTAACTTTTTTACTTTTAAAGTCAAAATTTAGTTTAAAATTCGTTAAAAAAATGCTAAGTTTCATGGGACATAACTTCTGTGGTGATTAATATTTCAAAACGGTAGTAAGAGTAAATAATGTACATACCTGTCATAGATTCATCCATGGTATAACACTATAAAACTTCTGTTGTAAACAATTGTACACAGCTTCAAAGAACACCACTAAAATCGTTCGTGAATAAAATGAACCACACAGTTATAAATCAGATATTTAACTAACCTGTATAGTTCAAAATTCTGCTTTTATAACCAAATCATTAATTGCTCATTAAGCGACCATTATCGAGGATTAATAAGGGTAGGTAATTAAGGGGGTACGGCCACTTCTAAGAATTCGAATTTTGGCCAGCTAAAATCATTAAATACTCCTTAGTGTGCCGTGGCCCACAGGGAAACAATACTGGCTTTCATATATGAATGACATGGCAGTTAACGTGTTAACTTGCCGAGTCATATACATTTCATTTAATACATTCAAATTAAGCTATTTTCATAGTTATATAATAATAATTCTGTGGCCAAGGGGTAAGAACAGTCTTTAAAAAGTGCCTTTAAAATATGTGAAACCTAATTTTTTAAAGAAATGAGAATTTATGAAATGACATTTTGATTAAAGAGAGTTTTTAATGTTGACATAAGTCAGATAAAGTTTTGAGTTGCGTTCCACCCGTGGAACCGGCAACAAGAGTCTACGGCGCGGTCGGTAAATCATTAACGGTGTTTGGTCGCAGCCAGACTGTTTTATGTTAAAATGTGATTGTTAAGAATATATCTATACTACGAAACGGTTCTACATATTTAAATTGATTTAAATTGAATATTTTATGTTTGTGATGTACTTTTGTGGGTTAACCACGTTTTTTTTGTGAGGTTATGTTAATAAGAAATTATATTTAGTTGAAACGATTAGAGAGACTCGCTTCAAGTCTCTAATACTTGTACCTGGTCAATAAGAACGAGAGTTCAAGACCATTAAGTCCTTTTGGGTCACTTTAATTTAGTGTCCAAAAGGAAATTTTGAAGAAGAAGAAGAAGATAAAGTTTTTAAAGACTTTTTTTAACTTTTAGCCTGGTGAATAATTGTGTAAAAATGTGAAAATAGACTAATATCAATGTAATTTCTTTGACGCGGTATTTTAAAAATATATTTTTCGTGGACCCCATTTCACCACCTTTTCGAGGCTTCTAGCATCTAAAGGAACCCGATCCAGGACCTGGCGATTTGCAAGTAGCTTAATTTGAATGTACTTTAAGACATATATAAAATACAGCTGGGAGAAAATATGATTCTTTAGTTAAAAATACATAAAAAATGTACTTTTTATGTAATATCTTAGGTCCAACCGTTCTCGGGAAAATTGCTGAAAATTTGCTGAGAATGTTTCAAGTTCTGAGCATCCAAAATAGGAACTAAAAAATGCGACAATAAAAATTTCAATACGGCAAAGAGATTCTACATCAAAAACTATGAAAAAAAGTTCCCGTACACAAATATCCACAAATCCTTAAGACGTGTGGAAAAAATTCGTTCCAGAGATATTAAATAAATATTGCTTTTTAGATTATTGCCTGCATTTAACAAACCACAAATAGGGAACGTTCAAGTATTACGTAACGCAAATTTTGATCATTTAAGACCCCCCCCCTGTAACGCTATTTTCCTATACCATTAACATGGGCGTAAAAAACTAAAATTTATAAAGAACTTTCACTTTCGGGTTTAGACCGTATTAATGGATTTTCACTTTCCGACGTTTCGTCTCTTACTACTAGAGACATCTTCAGGGATTAATCTGAAACTAAGTTTCGAATCAACTTGTGTCACTATTTATGACGAGTTGTGGTTATTCACCCGTGACGAGGTTTTTCCTATCAAAGACTTCCATATTGCAGGTAAGTGGTAACCAGTGTCCCGATTGATATTGTTAGGATGCTTGATGATTTCTATCGATTCCCGTATCTTCCTTGGCTTTTTCTGTTTTCTGTTAATATTTGTTTTGTTTCAGACAAATTGATTTTATGACCTGTTTTATGTACATATTCGGCTACTGCCGATAAGGAAATTTGTTTCTTTCTTATATTGCGCTCATGCTCTTGAAGTCTTGTAGAAATTTTTCTCTTTGTTTCACCTATGTAGGGCTTTCATGATTTCAGACAAGAATTCCCTAGACACAGAACTCCTTAAAATAAACCAAAGCCTTGACCATGAACGGTTATACCAAAAAAGACATTAATAAGACCATATACAAATACAGAAATCCCAGACCCAAACAACAGGACAATAGTGACAATGACAGACAGATACAAGTTATACTTCCCTATGTAAGCGGTATCACGGATAAAATAGGTAAACTTTTGAAGAAGTCAAATATTAAGCCTATATTTCGGTCCAACCAAAAATTAGGTCAATGTTTGACTTCAACAAAAGACAAAATACCCCTGAGTTCAGAAGGCGTATATAAAATACCCTGCTCCTGTGGTACGGTTTACATAGGTGAAACTAAGAGAAAAATTTCTACAAGACTTCAAGAGCATGAGCGCAATATAAGAAAGAAACAAATTTCCTTATCGGCAGTAGCCGAACATGTACATGAAACAGGTCATAAAATCAATTTGTCTGAAACAAAACAAATATTAACAGAAAACAGAAAAATGCCAAGGAAGATACGGGAATCGATAGAAATCATCAAGCATCCTAAACAATATCAATCGGGACACTGGTTATCACTTACCTGCAATATGGAAGTCTTTGATAGGAAAAACCTCGTCACGGGTGAATAACCACAACTCGTCATAAATAGTGACACAAGTTGATTCGAAACTTAGTTTCAGATTAATCCCTGAAGATGTCTCTAGTAGTAAGAGACGAAACGTCGGAAAGTGAAAATCCATTAACACGGTCTAAACCCGAAAGTGAAAGTTCTTTATATCTTAATGGCCGTGAAAGCTTAAAATCTAAAACTAAAATTTAGTAGATAAATTTTAGAAAAAAATGCTTTTGGTTACAAACCAAAAACTGGTGCAGAAATATGCATCTAAAAGATGCTCGCAAAAAAAGATAATATTAGAATTTTAAAAAGAATAATTAATTTATCCAATACATCATAGACAAAATAAACAAATAGATTGATTTTTGACGGTCTGCGCATACTTCTGCGTCCCGACTAAATGCGTCCTCCATTTTGATTCCAATTGTCCAACATAAAGTAAAAAAATATATATTTTATGTTGGTAACACTGTGTTGTGTTAGATAGGAATATTTTCTTTGTTAGAGATGTGTCTTTTCATTTCACTTCAGTAGTCAGTAAAAGTTTCTTTTTGTCGTTGTTTTGTTGCAACAGTTTGTTATATATGTAAAAACTAAATCAATATGTTATACTACACAGATATTTATTTATTTTTACCAGTAATTTAAATATAAAAATATAATTCTTCGCACACACCTCTAACATATTCGTGCAACAGGTTAACATAACCTAATTTATGTATGTTTTGATTTTGTTTTCGAGATTTTTCTGTTATTTTTTCTACGCGTTTGGTGTTTTGTGCTAGAAGGGTGAACATTTTATTTTATTATAGACTATATAATAGCGTTTTTGAACTTTTAATAGTATATTTTATAGTGCTTTTTCAAAGAACTAGTAAAGTCTTTGCAATGACGTGTTTTATAAAAAGTTGTAGAAACATAAAACGACTGCTACCTGCAGACAGCAGTATCATATTTTTTAGGTAAGTTTGATTTTTTTTAATATAACATAAGAAACAAATAAAATTTTATATACCTAATGCTTAATAAAAACAATTAACTGCCTGTGATACAGGATAAAATGTAGGTAATTTTTAAAAAATAAGGTTATGTCGTTTATTTATTTACATTTTACCCACTAATTTAAATTTCCCGGCTGATTTCTGACGTAACTTCCGATCAAAATGGAGGACTCGTAAATTTGTATATAACCTTGAGATGACAGCTCATCTATGTTCTTTGTCTATGCAATACATACAGATAATAAGACAATTACCAGCTTTATTTTAAATAGATAAACTCAATAATAACCCCCGCGTGGCTTTTACTTTATTGAGTGGATAATTATTTATTTTACCCACTCAACTGTCACTTGTCAAATTATTTTCTTGTAAATGTCATTAAAATTTTTAATAAAAATATGAATTCCTAAGCTATTTATTGGATAAAACCTTGTATAGCATTCATGGGTTAACCGATATTGCCCTCTCGAAAATTAACCTGCTTGGCTGACGCCTCGCAGGTTAATTTTCTCAATATCTTACTTTACCCACTAGTACCATAAATAACTATTAATTACCTACGTAAGTAGTTGAAATATTAATATAATATAATTTTTTAGTGTTTGACGCCTTTTTTATTACTATTCTTTACTTCTTTTTGTGCAACTTGTTGCTATAATTATGATTAAACTTTCTCATGAAAAATGTTTTAGTCCATTCCTGACCAAAAATTTCGGACCATATCTGGAAAAAAAACTGTAATAAATTACATACCATTTCCATAAAAACTTTTCTATTGTCATCCTTGTCTTTAAGCAGCTGAGGGTTGGTAATAAAAAAAGTAATAAAAGTCGAAAAATTATTATTGCTCCTCGTTAAAACTTCAATATCCTTTAAAAAATGTTGTAACTAATATTTTTGCAATCAGAAACTTTAAAACTAGTTTTAAAGTTGTTAATTAATAATTACATTTAAAAAAATCTGTACTTAATTTAACATAATTACACTAGCAAGCCAAAAGAAAACGATTTTTATTTGTTTCAATAAAAAAATACACTGCCCAGTAAAAGAGCTTTCCCATTTTTTACCTCCGCCCGTAAAATAGATTTTTTATTATCAGATTCACTTTCAGCAACCATAAAAACCTTAGTATACCAATTTTTACGAAAACTACCCTCTGCCCCTTTAGGGGTAAAGTTAGAGTTTTTTTTATAATCAGATTCCCTTTTAATAACCTCAAAAACCCCAATATAACAATTTTCACGAAAACTACCCCCCACTCCTCAGGGGGTGGATTTATAAAAATGTTATTATCAGATTCACTTTCAGCAACCTCAAAAACGCCAATACACCAGTTTTCACGAAAACTACCCCCACCCCTCAGGGGGTGAAATTATAAAAAAAAAGTATTATCAGATTCATATTTGTCGACCCCAAAAGCCCCTATATACCAATTTTGAAGAAAATATTAATAATATGGAAAAATATTTACCCCCTCACCCCCTTGTCTACCCCAAAAGCCCCTATATACCAATTTTGAAGAAAATATTAATAATATTGAAAAATATTTACCCCCTCACCCCCTCGGAGGTGGAATTAGAAAAAAAAATATCAGATTCAATTTCAGCAACCTTGAAAACCCATATACAGCAATTTTCAAATTTTTCTAAAAAAAATGTATTTTTCCCCATTTGCCCCCCTTGCCGCACCCCAGTGTTTACCAAAAACAATCCCGAGCGAGAACTTTTGGTAATATACCTGTATGCCAAATTTCAAGTATCTAGCTTAATGCGTTTCTTAGTTATCGTGCCCACAAGATTTCCCGGACAGACCGATCGACCGACCGAGCGACAATTTTTTTTTTGCTCGTTATTGATTTATATCGACATAAAACGTCATAAAACGCAAAAATACACAAAAAAAAATTGAAAATTTTTGCACGAATACAAGGCTTTCCGAAATTTTGAAATTTTGAAAATTTTCAAAATGGGAAAACAATAGTATATTAATTATTATTATTTTTTTTTCTCTAAAATTTTACATTTTTTTCTTTCGGGTTGTAATTACAGTTTTCGCCAGGTTTAATATATACTAACCTTACTTTTTTCTGTCATGGATAGTTTACATTTGCATTTTAAAAGCACGCTAAAAATGAACCGTGCATACTGTAGTACATAGCAAAAATAGACATGCACCAGGGGCGGATTTATTTCATTTTAAGGGCTGGGGCATCCATAAGGAAATAAATTGCGCTTTCACCAAAAATATAATTTTGAAGGTATTTCTATGCTAATGTATCTCGCTGGGGGGGGAATGGCCCCCATGCCCCCCTCTAAATCCGCCCATGCTGCACACACAAAAATATTTTCTTGGTTGAATGTTTTTTTATAAAATAGGTCAATATTTAGCTTTCATAAATCTTATGGTCTTTATTTATAAGAACTGTTGGGAACAAAATTACCCAACACCAAAATATTAAAAACGTGTTATGAAACGAGTGCTTTATACAATTTTTTCTATTTTGCTCTAAAATTTTAAAAAACTTACATTTAAATTGATGACTGATTTAGGGATTTTTTTTTTGGATTGGCATTACAGTTTACACCATGTTTAAAATTCTAAGAACAAATGATATTTTGATATATTTTATAGTCATCTCTTCTCTTTTTTACTGCAATTAACCAAGTCACAATTTTAACATGGTAAAAATAACCTAAACACAAAATTTTGTAGAAAATTCAACTTTAAAGCGACATTGACATTTGCACGGAAAACGTCAAGCGATAGGCCAGGTCTGTTGCCAACCCAAAAGAACAAAAAGTACAGACCTCTTATGGGCCTATAAGACCACGCAAAACGCGTGTGATTATGAGCTTATAAGAGTCGCAAAATAGAAAAATATTTGATAAAATATTGTACGAATGGTAGCGTTCGTCATCATGGAATGGCTGTAAAATAAGAATGTAAAGGATAATATACAACATTAGTGAGTCTCATCAGTCTCCGAAGAAATCAATATTTATAATTATTTTCAGACCAACGGATTTTGTGGGGCTCCCTTTGAAGTTTTAGCCGAGCATGAGCAAACACTATACGTCATGTTGTGCCATCATCGCTAGACACACTCGTTTATTGAGATCTAGTCACCTGCTTACAAAGCCCATTAAATCCATTTTTTAACCGACTTCCAAAAAGGAGGAGGTTATCAATGGCGATTTCTCCCGTTAGATTAGACAGGGACAAAAGTTCTACCCAAAAAGGATAGAAGACATACATACACTCCCACTTCCACCCAACCAAACAAATTCTGTATTTGTTTTTTGTTGAACAAATACAATTTTTACTTGGCCGGGCGAAAAGTGTAACTATATTATTTTTATTAAATAAATTACTGGCGCCGTCTAACTTTTAGTAGAATTATCTTATTTTACAGATTCACATTAGCTATGTTCGTTCGTGCCGCTCAGTGCTACACTTTCCGGCCAACCAAATAAATACTGTATTTGTTGTATGAAAAACAAATACAGTATTTATTTGGTTGGCTGGAAAGTGTAGCACAAATGAGATAGAGATAGGGTGACTTTGTTTTTTTTTTATGTTTGTTCCCGCATAACTTTGGAACTAATGAACGAAGTTTGATGAAACTTTTTGCAACTTAAAGAGGACATTCATAAGGTGGTCGTGTTTTAATTTAACGCTCGGATAAGGCCGGGTAAGCCGGATAATTAAGATAAATCTAACGCAATTTCACTTAAAAATGGCTTAATTTGGTTCAACTACCAACCAAATTTTTAGAGAAATATCGGATAACTCGGATAAGCCGGATAACTTTATTAATATTACGGCACACTGAAAATCTTTTAAATGCAGCTAAACTTGATTCTCTGGACCTGTAATATTAAAATACCAAGAGAAAATGCTAAAATTTGTGATTTTACCATAAGGCGTTATTTAATTATTACTTAACGCTTAAAGTTTAACAAGATTTTCTTTAGTGTTTCGTTTAAAATAAGGTTAGTTGGACTCTTGGGCGCTGAAATAAAAATATTACTTTTATTTTTTAGAAATTTATCTTTAATGACGTCAAAACGCACTAACAGTGAGTTGTGACGTCAGCAGCTTGCCGAGATGGAAGGACAATTATAAATTAGCTTAGATGACGTTACAAATCTACAAGTTCTGTGTCTCTAAAAAGTAAAAAATAAAAACTTTTCGCAAAAAATTAACCAACTTCTATGTCTCTAAAAAGTATAAAATAAGAAATTATTAAGTCGGTGCCAATTTCACAGCAAACAATAATAAAATAATAAAAAAATAATTGTTAGTAATTAATTTAGGAAATGGTGAAATTGGCACTGACTTTTTCTTATTTTTTACTTTTTAGAGATATTGAAGTCGGTTCATTTTTTTTGCGAAAAGTTTTTATTATCATTTTAGAATAAAATGGAAAAAAGTCTTCCTACGCCCCACTATGTCGCCAATTGGAAAAAAAGGTGTCAAAAATTATTTTATCGTTAAAATAAGTTGGAAACACTTTAATATACAAAAAAAAATAAAATAATTCAACCACATTTTAATTTCTGAGCTACAATATTATATTTTCTTGATTTAAATAAAATAATGGCGTTACAAAAACTTCAAAATAGAGGCATGCGAATTATACTTAAGTGCAATAAATACACCCCCATAAGAGCAATGTTGTCTGCCTTAAACTGGTGTTCAGTAAAACAAAGGCTTTATTATTTTACAATGATTTTTATCTTTAAAATATTAAACAACTTGTTACCCACTTACTTTCAAACATTTTTATTGTACAATCATCAAGCCCATGGTCTTAATCTAAGAAATAATAATGATTTATATCTACATACCGCGACTGAAACTAGCCCAAAATAAAAAGTCTGTCTTTGTTCAAGGTTTTTCTGAATTTAATGAGTTGCTTGAAATTATAAAAAATTGTGCATCTTTAAATATTTAAAAAAAAACTATTATACCACATATAAAAAACTTATAACCAGAACATATTTATTTATATGTAAATGTATATTTTTGCTAGGTATTTGCAAATATTTTTTGTAAATATTTGTCTTTATTATTGTTATTTTATTGTCAAAATATTTTTTTTTTACCTGTTATACTTCTATACTATTTCTCTCTGTATATTGTATAAATTTTGTATTATTTTTTATTGTATATTAGGGGTTCCTATTCAATAAAGTTATTTTTATTAAATAGTTTAGTCATAATTTTGGCAGACTCTACTCTAAATTTCTCTACTCCCTAACATCCCTACTCCATAACATCCCCACTCCACAACAACCCTACTCCGTAACATCTCTACTCCATAACATCTCTACTCCGTAACATCTCTACTCCATAACATCTCTACTTCGTAACAACTCTACTCCACAACAACTCTACTCCGTAACAACTCTACTCCACAACAACTCTACTCCGTAACATCTCTACTCCATAACATCTCTACTCCCTAACATCCCTACTCCATAACATCCCCACTCCACAACAACTCTACTCCGTAACATCTCTACTCCACAACAACTCTACTCCGTAACATCTCTACTCCATAACATCTCTACTCCATAACATCTCTACTTCGTAACAACTCTACTCCACAACAACTCTACTCCGTAACATCTCTACTCCATAACATCTCTACTCCCTAACATCCCTACTCCATAACATCCCCACTCCACAACAACTCTACTCCGTAACATCTCTACTCCACAACAACTCTACTCCATAACATCCCCACTCCACAACATGTTACTCCGTAACATCTCTACTCCATAACATCTCTACTCCGTAACAACTCTACTCCACACTATAGACACTCGATTAGCCACACAAAAGAATATTTGTCATGCTAAGTCACTGTCAAAAATGAATTCAGTTTATTAATTACTTACATATTAGTGCATGTTAAGAGTACGCGGTCATTGTTGCTTTTAGAATAATTCATTTATGATTGTTCTAGAAATACATTTAAAGATAAACGTTTTCTAGGAAAAAAATAAAATAATCTAGAAGAAGAAGATTCTTTGTTCTTTGAACTGCTCATTTATTATTAAGTGGCTAATAAAGTACATATAGTGTGGAGTAGAGTTGTTACGGAGTAGAGATGTTATGGAGTAGAGATGTTATGGAGTAGAGTTGTTGTGAAGTAGGGATGTTATGGAGTAGGTATGTTAGGGAGTAGAGAAATTTAGAGTAGAGATGTTAGTCTGCCATAATTTTGAGTTTTAATATTTAAGTTTTAGGACTAAAGGGTCCATACATACCACTTCCAGGGGGGCGGGGGAATTTAGAGGCAAAAGTAAAATAATAAAGATTTTATAATTACAACATTTTTAAACATTTTACCAATTTATAATCAAATATAAAGCCTCAAAACAGAAAACTGTCAAACTGACAGTAACAAATTTTTAGTATTATTTTTAGTAATGTTTTCTTTATGTTGGCGTACCAGCGTTCTCGGACCCTAGTGGGCCATATCAAAGCCAACTAGATGATCCAGGTGCGCGGCCTGGAAGTGAAGGATGCCTTGGTATAAGTCATAGCCCAGGGACGTTACTTTACTGACTTTATAATAACGTCATAAATACGACGTTAACCCACAAGGCTGGAAGCGGAGCAAAAACTGACGTCTTGTCTATGTCTTATAAGCGTCGTATGTATGACGTCATAAATATGACCTAAAACTGACGTCGATATTACGCCGGGAACGTTATTTGGTCATGATGATGATTTTTTTCTCAAAAAAAAGATTTTTACTTTTTTGAAGGCAAAATATCGCAAGTAATAATCATTCGTAATCATTATTTAATAAATTTAGATTTTTCGGCCGATTTCAACAACTGAATTTAGCGGATTTTGGCAGCCGACGACTCAATTTACTACTCACCTGTTTCAGTTCGAAAACTCGCTGAACCGCAATCGTTTTGCATTAGGGCAAAGTCGGGCAAATTTGTACCGCTTTTGTTCGTTTTCGCAACGTAAAACATCACAGTAAGCCTGGGTTATTCAGTTAAATTAAATTGTTATTTTGGTCCCATTCATGATGAACGATTCACAATAAAGGATTAACGAAAGACTGATAAGCAAAATAAAAAAAACTCAATTTAAATACAGCCTGTTCCAGAACTCGCGTACCGAAATTTAAGAGGTGATTCTACATCCAAAAATATGAAAAAAAGTTTCTATAAAGGTTGGTCCGGAAATGAGCCCTAAGGGAGCTACGGCCCTTTGAAGATGACGTATTGAATGGGGAACAAAAAAAAGCACCAATAAAATTTTAATTCTGCAGGGTGATTCTTCATTTAAAACTGAGCAAAAAAGTATTATACACCAAAACACCTAAATTTAATATTAAAGGAGTAATAGCCTTTTAAAAAGTAACGTTTTTGGTGGCACAAAATGTTACTTCCTCTTAATTGCATTTTTTTTGATATCGGTTGCTCCTACAGTGTTACACTATATGATATTTTATATGTATTTTTACTCTAGAAATCTATATTTTTTACAACAAATCCAAAAAACACATAGAAAAGTTTGGGGCAAAAATGTTTTAAGACTCATATATTTTGTCCGTCTGGGCACGCCTCTGGATAAATTAAAAAAATAAATTAACATAAACTTATTGCCCTTATTAATACTAGTATACAAAAGCTCGCCGCTCTAGCTTAAACGGTACCCGAGTTATTAATTAAAAACCTTATTTTTATTACAATTTTAAAGGGCCCTAGATCCCTTAGGGCTCATTTCCGGACCAACCTTTATAGGAACTGTTTTTATATTTTTGGATCTAGAATCACCTCTTAAATTTTGGCATGCCAATTATGGAACACCCTGTATATACTGTGCGGTCCAAAAGTCACCCCCCCCCCCCCTTTTTACTTTTGAACGAGTTGAGATATCGACTTCAAATTTAGAACTCTTAAATAAGACAACTTAAACTTACTTTTAACATATATTTGATATTTTCAGCTCTTAAAATGTGGCCAGGGGGCATGGGGGAAATTTTTTTAAATGGAAAGGGGGGTCGTGTGATACACAATAATAAAGCTTATAAAATTCTCTATTTAAACTAATATTTTTAAATTTTTTAAAAATATTTTTTAAAGTTTTGATTTTTAAATTTTTTGTGCTAAAAAATTCTATTTTTTAAGTTTTTTTTTATAAATTTTTATTTATGTCAACTAAAGTTAGTATAAAAGTATAATTAACATTTTTTTTATGATGAAATTAGGCATTTTTAAAAAATTATTTGTTTTTTTTTAGAGGAATTTTGACATTAATACCCATTTTCAACCCCATTTAAAACCCAACTTTTTTTTTAATTTAAAAATATGGAGTTAAACGGAGAATTTTATAAGCTTTAAAATAATGTATTACACGACCCCCTTTCCATTTAAAAAAATGTGCCTCCATGCCCCCTGCCCACATTTTAAGAGCTGAAAGTATTAAATATATGCTAAAAGATAGTTTAAGTTGTTTTATTTAAAAGTTCCAAATTTGAAGTCGATATCTCAACTGGTTCAAAAGTTAAGAGGGGGGGTGACTTTTGGACGCTCTGTATATTTATACATATCGATGACTATTTTATACACTCTAAATTCGTCCGTCAATCTTACAGTAGTTTTAACTGTAATAATTAAAGCAAATTTACAATGTCAGAATGTGAATTTACAATATTTATTAAATTAACCTCAATATTACTAAAATCTCAGCTCTTTTCCTGTCGGTACAAAAATTTTGCATTAAAATTCATGCATGTGGTCCAAAAACCCAGCACTTTTACAGACAGTTCCGAAAATTACCATAATAATAGCAGTAAAATTACCAAAATAAAAATTCCCATTTTTACAGATAACTGTGAATTTACAGTACTGATTTAAATTTACCACTTTCTTTGCTGGCAATATATATGTTATGTGACGTCGAAAGGTCCCATTCGGTGATATGGGATTGCCTCCGTAACATCGCCTTTATGATATTAATTAAGTGGACTGCGAATAGGTATTATTGATTGAAAAGAATATTAAAGACAAAACGACAGTTCCAATAATATATATGGTAATCTTACCTTAGCTACAGCATTCAGCACGACAGGTCATGACCGCCATTTCTTCACAGGAGACACCACATAATTGGAAACTGATGTACGCGAATTAAAGTTTGTTTGACCAGTGTAGGTATACACTACTAATTATTTAAATACATATGTGTATATGGAACTTATTTCTATAGTTTACAGCCGTAAATATGGTAAATTCTAACGAATGCCCGCGTGGTATATTCGTCAGCTGATTTGAGTATATTTTTATTGACACGCATCGATCGTGCTCGACGGTCAAATTGATACTACTTGCGGAATGCAACCTCCTCGAACTCGCGCAGAAAAGCTAGGAGGTGTTCAGCGCGTTACTTACAAAAATACAATTAATTTAAAATAAAATATTATTTTTGAATTATAACTAAGTAAAGAAATTAAATGAAATTATGTATAATAAAACCCAAATTAAAAATAAATACAAACACAGAAATGTGGTTGTAACAATATAACCTACTTTATTTGTTGTAAAATTACCATATTTGCATTTACAGTGTACTGTTATAGCCATTATAGGGCTTAAAAAGAGCTTTCATTTGAAATATAATTATTTTAAATCGGATAATAAATAAGCAAGTTATGCTAAAAAAACCTTTTACTGCTTTAAATATCTCGAAAACAATGTATCTTGGGAAAAAAATGTTTATAACATTTTTTAAGCACTTTTGAAGTCTTTGCGATACAGGAAGCGTCAAGATGCGAAGAGGTTCTAGGGAGTAACGGGTCAGATGTATACATCTGCTCCGACAGCCAAGCAGCCATCAAGGCTCTCGGTGTACCCGGTACAAGATCCAGTCTTGTGCAGGAATGCATAGAAGCCCTGGAGGAGCTAGCGAGGAACAAAAGAGTCCACCTTGTATGGGTCCCTGGACACAGCGGGATACCAGGCAATGAGAAGGCAGACGAACTTGCGAGACTCGGAGCCGAGACTCCGTGTATGGGACCCGAACCCATGCTTGGTATTACAAGGAAACAAGTCACATCAGCCTTCAACACGTGGGCTGGAGAAAAACTAAGGGAAAGCTGGTCAACGGTCACGAACTGCAGACAGGCAAAGGACTTCCATTCCGGTCCAAGCAAGTCAAAAACTGCGTGGCTACTAGGAAGAAGCCGAGCTACGATCAGCCAACTCACAGGGATCCTCACGGGTCACTGTGGACTAGGAAGACACCTGTTCAAGATTAAGGTCGGTAACCACCCCGTCTGTTAGGGTTGCGGGATAGACGAAGAATCGTCCTGCCATTTCCTAGGACAATGCAATCGGTTCGGCAGAATACGAAAGGAGATCTTCGGAGTGGCAACGCTCCGAAGAGAGGATTTGCGTACCCTTGCCTGAACAGATATCGCGACCTTTATAAGGAGGTCCGGCAGGTTTAGGCAGGGAGTAGGGTAGATGTGTGGCTGGGACAGCTCGGGGCTGGCAAAAAGGGCCATAATGGCCTGGTTGCCTGGCTTGTAGCCTCCCCACCCTTACTACTACTACTACTAAGCACTTTTAAAAAACCGTTCATTTAAGCGATAAGTTAGTAAAATCCAATAATGATTAACTTCATTATAATCAAAAAACCCTAAAAATAGGAGTTTTACCCCATTATTACCCCTTTACCCCTAATGGTTTATTCCCAAAATCTAATCAGCTCTTCAAAATTTGATAATAAACAATATTCAAGATACCGCTTGTCGATATCTTTTCTAGAAATGGAGTTATTGAACTTACAGACAGACAGACCGACCCAATTTTTTTTAACTGATTTCGACTCGGAAAGGTCTTAAACGTCGAGAAATGTGAAAAAACCTGGTCAAAAAAATTGACTTGTCGGCGATAATTTCACTATATCGGTACTCTTAGTAGTACTAAGGGAGCGTTCAAGTATTACGTAACTCAAAATTTGGCCTTTTTTTACCCCCCTCCCATGTAACGCGGCTTAACATTTTCGAGACCCCCCCCCCCCCTATTTGTTACGTAACATTTTACAAAAAGTAAAAATAAATTTTTGTTTTATTGTTTAAACCGGTTATTGCTTCCGTATTTTAACCCAAAACCGGCCTGATGTAATTTTCAAAACCGGTTATTGGCTATGGTTTTCCATCTCTAATTGTTTTTGTTTAGAGGATTAAGGGCCACTTGCACCAACTTTTGGTACGGGATTATCTCAGCCAAACCGAGTTTAAGTTAAAAATGCTGCGTTCTGATTGGTCAGCCGTCAATTTAATCCAAGTTTAAAGTTAAATCATCATTGGTGCAAGTGGCCCTTAGTTAACTGTTAACCACGCAGTGTGCAATAAAATTTTTAAGGAATCCGGCTCTTTAAGCCTAGATCATTGTTAAAAACGTGATCCAATAAACATTTTTTAAGTTTATAATTTTTTAAGTATTACGTAACATTTTTACTGCCACCCCCCCCCCCCCTGTAAAGCGGCGTAACGTTTGGACTTATGAATGTAAGTCTACATTAATCGAACAAAAAGTTTTAGACAAAATAGATGTAGAAATGTGTAATAAATAAAATTATAAACCTTGTTTTGGTAACGCATTATCTACTTATACTATGATAATGAAATAGATATAATATAATAAATTATCTATAGACATTGTTTTAGTTACCTTACTAATTATGATTATAATTAAGTACATCCATAAAGTAAATATATTATGTCGTCTGGTGCTTGAGATAGAAGTATCTTCTATTTACATTAATAAACAAAAGGTCTACAATAAATACCGGGTGAAATCCAAAAATGGATTAGTTTTCTATTTACACTGTAGTTTAGTTAGTTAGTTTAGTTAGTTACTTTAGTTATTTCAATGCTGGTTCATAGCCTTGGTATAAGTCACAACCCAGGGACGTAATATTACTGACGTTATAATAACGTCAGAAATATGACGTTAGAATAACGTGTTCAACATTATATTCTCTCCAGTTAATAGTTATTTATAGTATTCAGAGGAAACTAGGATTTTGCCATGAGAGTCTGGAGGCGGCGTGGGTTAATTTTAGAGAGGGCAATATTATAATATGAGATTCTATGACGGGATTTTATAGAAAATTTCTTGCCATTACTCCCACTACATATATGCTCTTATCCAGTGAAAGGAATTTTCCACATGCATAGAAAGTCCAAACTAATCCGATGATGTACATCAAATTAGTAGGCTAACTATAGTAGCTATAGCGACTAAGCCGTACTGTTCAGTTTACGTCATTCCAGAAAAAGACTTTATAAAGTTATTAATCTTTAATCAATATATAGAATTTAAAACTTTTTTAGTGGTAAAAAACAATATTTGGCTCCACCTATAGCCTCAGCATTAAATTGAAGTTCCAGCGTCGTAAAATTCTGATAACGTTAAGATTTGACCAAAAACTGACGTCTTGTCTACGTCTTATATGCGTCGTATGTATGATTTCACAAATATGACCTAAATCTGACGTCGATATTACGCCGGGAACGTCATCTGGTCATGATGTTGATTTTCTTCCATTTACATTAATAAACAAAAGGTCTACAATAATTTTTTTTATTTTTTTTTATATCTTTTTTTTTATACCGGGTGAAATTCAAAAATGGATTAGTTTTCTATTTACATTGTAGTTTAGTTAGTTAGTTTAGTTATTTCAATGCGGGCTTCATAGCCCTTAACACCTAGGGACCTTTATGTTAACCGCACATATAGTTCTCCGCATGAAAGAAAGTCTCCGACGTAAGGGGGAGGAATCATTCGCGCTATCTTCTTTCCGTCAAGAGCGTTATAAGGCTTGCTTGTCTACATCGGGCCTCCCACTTGCACACAATCCAAACATATTCTCGTAGCCACAGATCCGTGCGTCAAACTATACCTCCTCATATCATCCCTGTTTATTTTATAAAGTCCATGTATGGTTTCAGGGGAGGGTTCATGATCTCATTTGGTTCCAGCGATTCGTTCTCAAAGTACTTCCATCTTAGGCCTATTAGAGATGGACATTCACATATGAGGTGTTAAGGTTCTTCGTCCCCTTTCCCACATCTTCTGCATACGGGGCTCGTAGTCTGTCCTATTTGGTGTCGGTGCTTGTTCAGTAAGCAGTGGCCAGTTATTATACCCTTTATTGATCTCAGTTGACTCCTGGACATGCCTAGAAGTACCCTGGTTCTTTTCCTGGTTGGTCCCCCTAGAAAGAGTTTAGAGTGCCTCATTTTAGGGGCATTTATCCAGTGTTTCTGGTGTTCATCCCTCAACATTTTCCTCACCTCGTGTCTGGCCGTGGAATATAATACCCCACCTCACGGTTCTGGTCCTGTGAGTACAGATTCACTTCCCTTTCTTGCAAGGTCGTCTGCCTTCTCATTACCATCTATACCTTGATGTGCTGGTAGTACAAACCAAAGTGAATTTGATATGGGTACCAGGCTGGTACCCATATCAAATTTAGTTTGGTTTGTTCAGCCAGTCTACATAGCTCGTTGTGGAATTCATATACCAATTCTGAGCTAAAGGCATATGAATCTAACTCCTTTATCGCTGCCTGCCTGTCTCAAATGATATTTACTATCCTATCCGTGTAGGAAGCCGATACCTTTCTTGTGCGCAGACATTAATTGCATAGATTTTAGCTTGGAAAACTGTTGCCTTGGTTCCCAGGTTTAACCTAATTTCTTTGCCAGGTCCATGGATTCCTGCTCCCGTCCCTTCCTTCATTTTGGATCCATTTGTGTACCAGGTTTCACCTTTTAGTTTAGGGTATAGTCTCTAAAAAGTAACCTGAATATTCAGTTACAAATGGATAGTAATTTGGAAGTTATTATCTCATAAAATTGTACTTTATTTTTTGTTAAAAAAACTATATAGTTTTATAGTCACGTACTTCAATATTTAAGGACGGACTTTAGACATTATTTTCGAATTTTTTGAATTTCTTGCTTGTTTTTAACTGAATATTTAGTTTAAAGTAACTATAGTTACTCTAAACTTATAAGTAGCTAACATAAAATTTATGCAAAAAAAAGTTTGGACAAACCAGTGATAAGACCCCGTTTTTCAAGCTCTTGGTTAAAGAGCCAACTTAAACCACAGGGTAGGAAGGCCCTATTAAGGTTAGATCACTTGCAAAACCTCGCTGCTATAGCTCAAAAGGATCCTGGGTTATTAAATAAAAACCAAATTGAGAAGCCCACCTTGAAGAGCTTCATTACAAGCCGTTTTTGGACATATTTTTAGTAAAAAATTTAAAAAATTTTACAGGTACTTTTCTCATATTTTTATGTAGAATCAATCCCCTTATAAAATTGTAGCTATTTAAAACGCATCCTGCATACTATAGTGGCGTTCTCGCCAAAATTGCAAATAATTGAATTTATTTGTAATTTTGGCGAAGGCGCCACTACACAAACGTGAACATTATTTTCGAATTTTTTAAATTTCTTTAGGTTTTAGATATGGAACCGAAACGCTATCCATCAAATTTTAAAAATTCGTTTCTAATAAGCGAGAGTAATTTCTCATAATAAAATTAAATTAATTGTTGATTTTATACTTTGCTTTATTGTCCAACAGAATACACCATTTACAGTACAAAGTGTATAAACATATATACGATCCTACAATAATTAAATATACTAGATACTAAATACAATATACAAATCTAAAATACTATACATATACTATTAAATCTACAATTAAATTTTCTAAGATAAGAATTTGTTTTGATTTACTAAAGTTGATATCTTATAATTAATCGTGGTTCTTGGGAATAGGCAGAATAAAAAACTATTTGTATATATACACTTGTGCTCAAAAATATCGGCCCACCTAAAAAAATACACATTTTTGAATGCAAATATCTCCAAAACTATTTAATGGATTTATTCGATCTTTTTTTTATTTTGAAGCTTGAACTTTTAGCTCTTACTTACTGGAATAAAAATTATCAAACATCTTTTTTTATACCGGCAGCAATGAAAAGTGCACAGCTATGTTTTTTTACTGCACCTTTCGATATGCGCATGGTTCGCCACTGCATATTTTTTTACAATTTAATTAATTGATTTTATAGCCTAATTAAATGGAAGTAATCTCTTTTTAAATTTTTTAATTTTCCTTTTCTCGTTTAGGAGATATAAGGTTTTTTCTAAAAATTTACATTTTTGCAAGTAACAAAAAAACTACGCAATGGATTTAATTGATTTTTTTTTTAATTTGAAGCTTAAATCGTAAACTTTTATTTATTTAATTTAGGTTTCTGTTGGAAACATGTTTAAACTGAGTTTACATTGCTTAAATAGTCATGTTTTTTTTACTCGATCTTTTTTGTTGCAATTTAAACACAAACTCAAATCTTTCCATAAGTTTTAAAACTTATTCTAATAGCCACACTTATTGTGACTGATTCCGTCTTTTATTTTTTATCATAAGTCTTCTCATTTAGGAGAAATTATGTTTTTTGGTAAATAAGGACTTTTTAAGTGGTGGGCTAGTGCCACCCCTGTAACTAACTTTTTTATGATTGACAAGACTTGTCACTTATGTGACAATACTTTTTTAACTCGTTAAAATTATTATTATGGGATATACAGCTGCCTCAAACCATTTTTAAAACCTAATTCTGTATGAAAAACATTGGGAAATATGACTATAACGTCTATAATATTTATGTAGATAAATTTTAACTATAGTGTATACACATTGATAACCTAGCCTCAACCGTGTAATGTTGGTTAGTTTTAGTGTTTTGTTAAATTAAATTGAATGTTTTATTGACCATAATGTAATGTAACTAATAATAACGAAAAACAGCATTGTTGTAAAAAAACATACACGTCTAATACGTTTTTTTGTGTTTATAATTGTTATTAAATAATTTTAATAAAATTTAAAATTTGTTTATTGTTATTTTATTTGATAAAATATTTTGTTTAAAAAAAATTAAAAAGCAAAAAGTCCTTAAAAAGACGTTAGAACTTGTTTTTGGAGTACCATTAGAGATTTAAACAGTCTGTGCAAAGTTCGTTCGACATATATGCCTCAAAACGCAGTCTGAGCTGGGAACCAAAAAGTTGCTAACGCAGAAAACGTGTTAATTAAATGTATTTATTTAAGCTAAAGTTATAGAAGTGCAATTGATCTTTATATTCTATCGACGCTTTTCCGTCATATACAGTTTTACAGGGGTGGCACTAGCCCACTGATTAAAAAGTCACTTTTTCCGAAAAACTTTAATTTCTCCTAAATGAGAAGACTTATGATAAAAAATAAAAGAAGGAATCAGTCACAATAAGTGTGGCTTTTAGAATAAGTTTTAAAACTTATGGAAACATTTAAGTTTGTGGTTAAATTGCATCAAAAAAGATTGGGTAAAAAAAACATGACTATTTAAGCAATGTAAACCCAGTTTAAACATGTTTGCACCAGAAACTTAAATTAAATAAATAAAAGTTAAGGACTTAAGCTTCAAATTAAAAAATAAATCAATTAAATTCACTGGGTAGTTTTTTTGTTATTTGCAAAAATGTTTATTTTCAGAAAAAACCGTATATCTCCTAAACGAGAAAAGGAAAATTAAAAAGTTAAAAAAGAAATTACTCCCATTTAATTGGCCTATAAAATCAATTAATTAAATTGTAAAAAAATATGCAGTGGCAAACCGTGCGCATATCGAAAGAAGCAGTAAAAAAACATAGCTGTGTAATTTTCATTGCTGCCGGTTTAAAAAAAGATTTTTGATAATTTTTATTCCAGTAATTAAGAGCTAAAAGTTCAAGCTTTAAAATAAAAAAAAAGTCAAATAAATCTATTGAATAGTTTTGGAGTTATTAGCATTTGAAAATGTGTATTTTTTTAGGTGGGCCGATAATTTTGAGCAGAAGTGTATTTTTTAATTCTATTCAAAACGTTTCGGTACCTGGTTTTGGGCCATCATCAGTTAACTAAAAATAAACAATACAATTAAAAAGTAAGTAATAAGCAAAAACATTTAGGTAATAAATTAAAAATAATGTAAAAATAATATAAATATGTGTAAATCTAAATAAGATTTAGTTACTTACAAAATAGAATTAGGAAACAAATGGTAATTATGATCTGTATAATTATTAAAAAATAGAAAAAAATATTCTTATAAAATTACTGACACTGACAAAAAATTGACAAATTAAATTTTTTTTACCTTTTTATAAAATATTTTTGGGCAAAGAATCTTATTAAACATATAAAGTTGATATCAATATTTTGGTTATTTAATAAATTAAAATTATTGCGCATAATATAAATCGGCGATTTAAACGTGAGTTTGGTTCTAGCCTGACTTTTTGAAAATGTTTCTGTGTATCTTAAATTTCCACGTGGTACCCGATAATTTATTTTACTTAATAAATATTCGCAATCGATTTTATTGTGCAGAAGATTAAATAAAAACGAGAGCGATATATTTTTTCTTCGTATATCTAAAGATAACATTTCATTTATTTAATAATAATGTTTGACTAGTGACCTGAGTCGGGTATACTCTTTCTAGCCTGCAGTTTTTAAAAATTATCTTTGAATTGATTGTTGATTTTTTTGGTTTGGACTCGTA